>SJYX01023870.1:147190-179473 GCA_006410675.1 Oreotragus oreotragus | reverse complement strand
GGTCTGACACTGTTTCCACTGTTTCCCCATCTATTTCCCATGAAGTGATGGGACCGGATGCCATGATCTTCGTTTTCTGAATGTTGAGCTTTAAGCCAACTTTTTCGCTCTCCTCCTTCACTTTCATCAAGAGGCTTTTTAGCTCCTCCTCACTTTCTGCCATAAGGGTGGTGTCATCAGCATATCTGAGGTTATTGATATTTCTCCCGGCAATCTTGATTCCAGCTTGTGTTTCTTCCAGTCCAGCATTTCTCATGATGTACTCTGCATATAAGTTAAATAAGCAGGGTGACAGTAACCAGTCTGTTGTTCCATGTCCAGTTCTAACTGTTGCTTCCTGACCTGCATATAGGTTTCTTAGGAGGCAGGTCAGGTGGTCTGGTATTCCCATCTCTTTCAGAATTTTCCACATTTTATTGTGATCCACACAGTCAAAGGCTTTGTCATAGTCAATAAAGCAGAAATAGATGTTTTTCTGGAACTCTCTTGCTTTTTCCATAATCCAGCAGATGTTGGCAATTTGATCTCTGGTTCCTTTGCCTTTTCTAAAACCAGCTTGAACATCAAGGAGTTCACGGTTCATGTATTGCTGAAGCCTGGCTTGGAGAATTTTGAGCATTACTTTACTAGCATGTGAGATGATTGCAATTGTGCTTTAGAGTAATGTAAATTGAGGATCAAATCACAATGCTCTCGCTTCAAAAACTTTTGACAGATTATTAAATAGTTGAGTATTCCATCACATGTCAAGTGAGGGTAATGGAACTGTTTTATATACATAGTTACTTGTTTGCTGTTCAACTATATATCATGAATAGTTGGTAGGCAAGACTGAGATTTACTTTTCTTTTCATCCTTTTATTTGGGAATGTCTACTAAGGCACTTAGTCCATGTTCTCTGAAAGCTGAATAAATTATTAAGTTTTAATCCTAATGAATGTATTTTATGTCTTTCTAAATGTACATTTAAAAAATTCAATGAATCTTACTATACTGAGAATAAGAATTATTTGGCAGCAAGGTGCTCAATAAACAAACACTATTTCCACATTCCCATTGCATACAGAAATGAATCATGAGCAATGATCCAAACCTGAGTATTCTGCATCATTAAAAAAGACTGTGTATAAAGCAGGTCATTACCTGTTCATGCACTTGAACCTTTATTATACAAATATTTTACATCAGATACTGATCCAGTCAGTGATCTATTATTTTTTTGAACATTTGTAAATTTGCTTGTCTTCATGCAGATAAAAGCACCTTAGTGGCTAAATATTTTTTTCTCTTGGACATTTTTAAAACCTGTAGAGAAGACCTACAGCTTTTGCCCATAAGTAAGTAAAACGCATTATATGTTAATAAAATAAATTAATTTGACCTGTATAATTGCTATTGTTAAATTCTTTATCTTATCAAAGAGCACACATAGTTTAACAAATTATATGTGATCACATGTATCACTCTGCTTATTTAACTTATATGCGGAGTACATCTTGCAAAATGCTGGGCTGGATGACTCACAAGCTGGAATCAAGAATGCTGGGAGAAATATCAATAATCTCAGATATGAAGATGATACCACTCTAATGGAAGAAAGCAAAGAGGAACTAAAGAGGCTTTTGATAAAGGTGAAAGAGTAAAGTGAAAAAGCTGGTTTGAAACTCAGCATTCAAGAAAGTAAGATCATGGTATCTGTTCCCATGACTTGACAGAAAATAGATGGGGAAACAATGGAAACAGAGACAGACTTTATTTTCTTGGGCTCCAAAATCACTGTGGACCTTGACTGCAGCTGTGAAATTAAAAGATGTTTGCTTCTTGATAGAAAAGCTGTGTCAAACCTAGATACTATATTAAAAAGCAGAGACATCACTGCTGACAAATGCCCGCTGACAAACCATAGTCAGAGCTATGGTTTTTGCAGTAGTCACATATAGATGTGAGAGTTGGACCATAAAGAAGGCTGAGCACTGAAGCACTGACACTCTTGAACTGTGGAGCTGGAGAAGACTCTTGAGAGTCACTTGGACAACAAATAGACCAAAGCAGTCAATCTAAAGAAAATCAACCCTTAATATTCATTGAAAGGACTGATGCTGAAGCTGAAGCTCCAATACTTTGGCCACCTGATGCGAAGAGCTGACTCATTAGAAAAGACCATGATGCTGGGGAAGACTGAAGGCAGGAGGAGAAAGGGATGACAGAGGATGAGATGGTTGGATGGCATCACCGACTTGATGGACATGAGTTTGAGCAAGCTCCAGGAGTTGGTGAAGGACAGGGAAGCCTGGCGTGCTGCAGTTCATAAGGTAGCAAAGAGTCAGACAGGACTGAGCAACTGACAACAAGGGAAGCCTGGCATGCTGCAGTAAACCAGCTACACTTCAATTAAATAAAGAAAGAAAGAAAGAAAAGTTTTATAAAAGAACAAGGCAACTTCAAAAGTTAGTGACGGAAGGATGTGGCCACTGCCCTAGTGCTAAAAAAACAAATGTAAGAGATTGAAATAATTAAAACCTAGAAACATACAAGAGGGATCTCCTGGAAATGATACTCTGGTTCCTGAGAATAAGACACTAGCCCATTGCTGCTGGTGTCTCTGAATTAAGAGGAGGGGCCTTCTGGGCCTGTGACCTTGATATCTTAGAAAGGGCAACAGGAGGCTAGCACTGATATCTCAACTGCCAACTGCACTTATTTAGCTGTTGCTATTAGAAGAAAGCAATACTGATGACTGGGATGTAGAAGCATTTGGGGGGAAGCAAAAAAGGATAAGTCCCCTGTCCTTGTCCCAGCCTCACAATCATTCTGAAGTGTCGTGTTCTCTTATTCTATGCAAAAACAATGAACCATTTCTCAATCTGATTGTGATGTATGCCAAACATTGGATTGTATACGACAACCGGTAATGACCAGCTAAGTAGTTGGACCAAGAAGTGGAAGCTCCAAAGCACTTCCCAAAGCCAAACCTGGGTGAAAAGAAAACAGGTTACAGTCATTGTTTGGTGGTCTCCTGCCCATCTGATCCACTACAGCTTTCTGAATCTCTTGAAACCATTATGTCTGAGAAGTATGCTCCCAAATCGATGAGATGCATGGGAAACTGCAACGCCTGCAGCCAGTATTGAACGACAGAAAGGGTCCAGTTCTTCTCCACAACACCGACCACATGTCACACAACCAACACTACATAAGTTGAACAAATTGGGTTATGAAGTTTTGCCTCATCCTCCATATTCACCAGACCTCTCGACAACCGACTACCACGTCTTCAATTATCTCTACCACTTTTTGCAGGGAAAATGCTTCCACAACCAGCAGGAGGTAGAAAATGTTTTCCAAGAGTTTGTTGAATCCTGAAGCACAGATTAAATAAATAAACCAATTTATCTCTCACTGGCAAAAATATATTGATTGTAATGGCTATTCTGAAAAATAAGGATGTGTTTGAGCCTAGTTATAATAATTCAAAATTTACAGTCCAAAACCACAATTACGTTTGTACCAACCTAATAGTTCAGTGAAAGTTCATGCTAACACTGATGTTCAGTTTTTATATTTGAGTTGTTTATTAACAATATACAGAAAAAAGATTTTAATGAAGTGCTAATTATTTGAAGTTATAAAATTTAAATTAATAGAATCATTGACCAGAAGCTTTTCTTATTATCCTTCTTCAGACACCCTGCACTCCTCAATGGTACTTAAAAATGTTTTTAGAGTTTATTTTGTAAACTTTCAGAATAACAAAATATAATCCCACTTTATTTTCTTCAACTCTAAGTACAGGTTGCCTGAAAGTACTCATGAATAAGGGTTTGTAAAACACTCAGCATAGAATCCTCCAATGGTAATGCCAGAGGATTTATCCTACATAAACTTTATTTACAAGGAAAGAAAGGAAAAAAGAATAACACCCTCTAGAATCACTTCACTCTCCAAATCTATGCTGCTGTAAAGAGAAGATTTTACCAGGGCTTCTGTGGGTACTGCAGGCCTCTGAGGAGTGCACAGATTAGGAAAATAAATGGTCAGATCTTATCTCAAGGAAATTGTCATTAACTAATACTGATACCTTAATAATGCCAGAGATGTAATTATAGTTTAATTTGGAATTGAATTTCAAGCTGTTCATCTGTAAAGAATGAGGTTTTATCAAGCAATATTAGAATTCCCAAACCTTATTTGTATTTGTATCCAAATCAATAAAAATTGATTTCAACTTATCGAGATTTTACTGTTAGGTACCTGTTTTGAGATTATTAGCTAGAGATGAATGTAATTGGAAAGTAACATAGGTAGTATTAAATGAGTGTGCAATTGGCTTTAATGATTCAGATTAATGTACATTCAGTGCAAAAATATTATTTATATCATACAAGCTTAATTTTTTTTGGCTTGTATGTTCTTCATATACAGCCAGATGCATAATTTGAAATTGCCCTGCCGTATCCAAGAACAACCTAGTCGTTATAAGCAGACATAATACCTAATCTATACCCATATACAAGGCACAAATATTTTAGCTTAATAATACACATAATAGATACTATTTATTAATTAATGTACATTAGACACTTGCTAATGGCCTTTACTCATATTATTGCATTTAATCTTCACAACAACATATAAATCAATGATGTAGATTATCCATTATAATCACAGTCAATGATGTAGATTATCCTCACAGTCAACGTAGATTATCCATTAACCCCAATTATACAGATGAGAAAATTAGAGTTTATAAAGCTTGGATATCCTGCCCAAAATGTATGCAGCTTTAAAAGAGATGAGGAAAAACTGAGAAGTCTATTGAAATAGATTATGTGATGTGAATCAATACACTGCAGAGTGTGTGTGTATATAAAACAATGTTTTGATCTAACATCATTATAAAGTGAAAAAGTGAAGTCGCTCAGTTGTGTCCAACTCTTCGCAACCCAACAGACTGTAGCCTCCCAGGCTCCTCCATCCATAGGATTTTCCAGGCAAAGATACTGGAGTGGGTTGCCATTTCCTTCTCTAGGGGATCTTCCTAAACCAGGGATTGAGCCCAGGTCTTCCGTGTTGTGGACAGATGCTTTACCATCTGAGCCACCAGGGAAGCCCATAGCTAATGTCATTATGAGCATTATCAAATTTCACTATCATCTATTGTATGCAGAATAATGAATCCCCAACAAGGTCTACATCCTAATCCCCAGAACTTGTGAATACATTAGATGACAGGGTAAGAGGGAACTAAATTTGAGAATGGAAGGTTGCTTTTCAGGTGACTTCGAGATGGGACATTATCCTAGATTATTTTAGTGAGCTTGATATAATCACATGGATCCTTTTAAGTGGCAAAGGAAGGCAGTATAGTGAGAACCAGAAGGATGACAATGTGAGATATACTTTGCCAAATGCTTCTGTCTGTAACAGTAGAGGAAGAGGAAGGCCATGCATGAATCAAGGAATGTGGATGACCTCCAGAGCCTGGTAAAGGCAGGGCATGGATTTTCTCCTAGAAACTCCAGAATTGAATGTAGCCCTGTTGAGACCTTAACTTTAGCCCAATGAGACATATTTTAAGATTTATGAACTACCCAATGGTGAGGTAGTAAATCTGTGCTGCTTGAAGCAAATACACTAGTGGGAACTTCCTATGGCAGTAGTAAGAAGCAAATTTGTGTTGTTGAGTTGTTAAGTCGTTTCCAGTTCTTTGTTATCCCAAAGACTGTAGTTCACCAGGCTCCTCTGTCCATGTAATTCTCCAGGCAAGAATACTGGAGTGGGTAGCCATTCCCTTCTCCAGTGTGTCTTCCTGAACCAGAGATGGAACACACATCTCCTAAATTGGCAGGTGGGTTCTTTACCACTGAGCCACTTGTGAAGCCCATCAGTTCAGTTCACTTCAGTTACCAACTTGTGTCCGACTCTTTGCAACCCCGTGGACGCCAGGCTTCCCTGTCCAACACCAACTCCCGGAGCTTGCTCAAACTCACATCCATCAAGTCGGTGAGGCCATCCAACCATCTCATCCTCTGTCGTTCTCTTCTCCTCCCATCTTCAGTCTTCCCCAGCAGCACGGTTGTTTCCAAGGAGTCAGTTCTTCGCATCAGGTGGCTAAAGTATTGGAGTTTCAGCTTCAGCATCAGTCCTTCCAATGAATGTTCAGGACCTATTTCCTTTAGGACTGACTGGTTTGATCTCCTTGCAGTCTAAGGCACTATGAAGAGTCTTCTCCAACACCACAGTTCAAAAAGCATCAATTATTGGTGCTCAGCTTTCTTTACAGTCCAATTCTCACATCCATACATGACTACTGGAAAAACCATAGCTTTACTAGATGGACCTTTGTTGGCAAAGTAATGTCTCAGCTTTTTAATATGCTGTCTATGTTGGTCATAGCTTTTCTTCCAAGGAGCAAGTGTCTTAATTTCATGGCTGCAGTCACCATCTGCAGTGATTTTGGAGCCCAAGAAAATAAAATTTCTCACTCCTTCCATTGTTTCCCCATCTATTTGCCACAAAGTGATGGGACTGGATGCCATGATCTTTGTTTTTTCAATGTTGAGTTTCAAGCCAGCTTCATCACTCTCTTCTTTCACTTTCATCAAGAGGGTCTTCAGTTCCTCTTCACTTTCTGCCATAAGGGTGGTGTCATCTGCATATCTGAGATTATTGGTATTTCTCCAAGCAATCTTGATTCCAGCTTGTGCTTCATCCAGCCCGGTATTTCACATGATGTACTCTGCATAGAAGTTAAATAAGCAGGGTGACAATATACAGCCTTGATGTACTCCTTTCCTAATTTAGAACCAGTCTGTTGTTCCATGTCTGCTTCTAACTGTTGCTTCTTGACCTGCATACAGATTTCTCAGGAGGCAGGTGAGGTGGTCTGGTATTCCCATCTCTTGAAGAATTTTCCACAGTTTATTGTGATCCACACAGTCAAAGGCTTTGGCATAGTCAATATAGCAGAAATAGATGTTTTTCTGGAACTCTCTTGCTTTTTTGATGATCCAGCGGATGTTGGCAATTTGATCTCTGGTTCCTCTGCCTTTTCTAAAACCAGCTTGAACATCTGAAAGTTCACGGTTCACATACTCTTAAAGCCTGGCTTGAAGAATTTTGAGCATTACTTTGTTAGCATGTAAGATAATTGCATTTGTGTAGTAATTTGAACATTCTTTGGCATTGCCCTTCTTTGGGATTGGAATGAAAACTGGCCTGTTCCAGTCCTGTTGCCACTGCTGAGTTTTCCAAATTTCCTGACACATTGAGTGCAGCAGTTTCAGAGCACCATCTCATAAACCTTCTTAAAATGTGACAACATGGAGGTGAAAAGTATTCAAAGGAAAAGTGTTCTAATTTCATTTCAGTGCTATCTTTTAAAGAAGTAGAATACATTATACTAGTGAAAATGCATCTTGTTTTTTTACGTAGTTGGCAAAATATTTATCCAGATAAGAGAATCTAACACTTTGGCAGAGCTGTCACTGAGAAATAAGACATACAAACAAATGTTCTGTTTTTGCTTATCATCTAGAAATTATGTTACACTATTCACGCAAATTGGGTAAAATAGTCTTTTGAAAAGTTCCTTTAAAATTTACAAATATTAACATGTATTTTTATTACCCAATCAATGGTAGGATTTTATTTAAAACATTTTGAATTCTAAGGAACAATTATGAATTTTTTTGGCCAGATATTGTGATAATGCTCCATAATAAAATACCCCCAAAGTCAGTGGCTTACCATAAAACTTTCTCCTTTTTCTACCTAAGCATTAGTGTATGCCATTCCATTTCAAGCTGCAGGTCATCTGTGGTTCATTTCAAGAACTCTGCTTCAGCCTCGAGGAAGAGTGAAGGGTTTTTTCCATGGGTCTCATTATGAACCCAGCATAAAGAGACAATGGCTACTAGGGAAAACTTTTTCTCATGCTTGTAGTTAAGCTCCCAGATGGCTAAGCAGAAACTTCTAAAGTTTCTTGACTGGGAATTCATAGTTTCTTCTGCCACATTTACATTGTTCCAATCAAGTCAATTCCCCATGCCAAAATCAACGGGCAGGGAGTCTACTCATTCCGTGATGTAGAGACAGGGTGGGTAATGACTATCAGCTGAATGATGATACAACGTATAATACCCAATATTAATAAAAATGAATTTGTCTAAAGTACAAATTATTTTTATGCTTCCTGAGGTATTGATATTAATTATACCATCACCTAATTATTCAGTGGCAAATGTATATTCCACAATAAAGAGCCCTAATATTTAAAGTAAGCCAAATTTTTATTTTCTGTGAATTATACTCAAAATTATACTTAAAGACCTCAGTAAAGCACCCCATGTAGTTTATTAGCTTGAGGGAGAACTATTATAAGTGAAAAATGAAAATGGCCATTTAGTCTAGACCTGGAGATGAAATACACTTTTTCAAGAAATTGCTTTTTAAAACAGAGTCCTGAGTATTTAATATAATGGCCAATTGTAGTCTTTGATACAAGAGGAAGGTCTTAATTGTCTCTGTGAACTGTAAGGGAGTTTTGTTGGAATTCAGCAAATAGTTTCTTTTCTATCTAGGTACCAAAGGGATCTATTTTAAGAAGTTATATTTAGTGCTTTTAAATGTATGTTAGACTGGTCAGAAATGTTCTTTGTAGTCTAAACTTAGCCACACAGTTAACTGTTTCATAATACTCTCCAGCTAACTGGAAAAAATTACAGTGTTACTCATCAGTAATAATAAGCCTTAAATGTCACTCTCTGGATCTAGTCCAATGGCACTCTCAATATACAATAATACTTGTGTGCTTAAGATTTTATTATATCCTAAGTATAGACAAAAACAAAAGCATTTTATTGTTTCTTTTGTCTTTCATCAAGTTCAATTAATTTCTTTAGAAAGTGTACCTATTTTAAGTCAACTTCTCATATCATTTTTAAACATGATAGTCCCATTTAATCAAAAGAATATTAAATATGATGTAATAAGACATATGCCCTCATAAGTTAATGGGCAATGTATAGCTGAAAACTAACTCATCTGTTTGTTCTACTTTATCCATTAAGAAGGAAAAAATTTTTTTAAGTAATAAAAAAAAGTTTTAAAAAATTTTTAAAAAGAAGGAAAAATAAGTCAATATAATGTCCATTATAAAAAAGTTTAAGGAATTTTTCAAATTCACATTGTACAGATCTTCTTATTTATTGTATTTTATGTGGATACCCTTTTCTTACGAAATCTGACAACTGCCTAGCCCTAAACTTTTAGCTTTGGTGCTCTTCCTTGGTTTATCTCAACCATAATGTGAGAAGTCCCCTTGACAGCCATATTTGGCCCCTGCATTCATGTCCCTGGTTGATATAAACTTTCCATCTCACTGTTAGGAGAGCAGGACCAAAGAACATGAAAGGTACAATTGTATTAGATGCATGTGCATTATTTTAATTGATTTTCTTTACTACAGACATTCCAACATTTTTCTAGAATTACAAGAAAACTGAACCACCATTCAACAATACTTTCCCCCTTTCTTTTGTGCAATGCTATTTTTATCCCGTTCCAGTTTATTTAATCAAAATTATCCAGTAGGGATACTGATTTTTAGTGGATTCTCATCCTTAATATGGCACTTAAGAATCAGCAGTTTTCCTGTCCTGGTTCTCTTCTTTTGATATATTTATCATGAGTAACCAAAATAAATTCCAAAGCTCAACCACCAAAACTTTATGCTAACTTCTAATTCAAAACTATCTCCTAAATTTTCTCAGACTCTCTACTACCTACCCATCTAACCATTAGGTTACAAAATCCACAGACACTACAGCTGAACATGCCTCAATTTTAACTTTTCTCTCTTCTTCCATTTGTCCTAATTTTACTTAATACTGTCACTTTCTACCTAATGACTCAAGTCGAAGGTTTTGACTCACTCTAGATACCTTATTTTTTTCATGCCCTACACATTTCCACAGAAAGGTCTTTGATGAGTTTTTCCATTTGCTCCATCCTCATAATCTTACTTTCACTATTTTACTTTAGACCACCGAGGAACTTACTGAAATGTGCTGTTGTCACTTCAGTCATATAGTCATCTGCTTGCTGTCGCTTTCAGTCTTGCAGTGGTAAGAGTTGGTCAGTTCACTTCAATCACTCAGCTGAGTCCGACTCTTTGCAAGCCCATGGGCTGTAAAATGCCAGGCTTCCATGTCCTACACCAACTCCCAGAGCTTGCTCAAACTGATTGTCCATCGAGTCAGTGATGCTATCCAACTATCTAATCCTCTGTTGTCCCCTTCTCCTCCCACCTTTGATCTTTCCCAGCATCAAGGTCTTTGCCAGTGAGTCAGTTCTTCACATCAGGTGGCCAAAGTATTGGAGTTTCAGCTTCAACATCATTCCTTCCAATGAATATTCAGGACTGATTTCCTTTAGGATGTACTGGTTGGATTGCCTTGCAGTCTAAGGCACTCTCAAGAGTCTTCTCCATCATCATAGTTCAAAAGCATCAGTTCTTCAGCGGNGGTGTTTCTTGACTTCCTACTTTTGTATTCCAGTCCCCTATAATGAAAAGGACATCTTTTTTGGGTGTTAGTTCTAAAAGGTCTTGTAGGTCTTCATAGAACCGTTCAGCTTCAGCTTCTTCAGTGTTACTGGTTGGGGCATAGACTTGGATTACTGTGATATTGAATGGTTTGCCTTAGAAACTTTAAATAAATGTTTGTGAATAATTTATCTTCTGAATAACAATTTGTGGATCTTTCTGGTTTCTCCAAAGGCAAAGAAAATAAAATATTAATGCTTAAATGTCTAAATTGTCTGTCTGATCTAAGACTGCCTTTAATGTCTGAGCCTCAAGCAAAGAAAACAAGAAATAGTTCTCTATTCTTCGAAGGCTATAAATTTGCGGTTGATAAGGACTGGTGGGGTCATTTTTACTGCCTGGGACAACAATGTTTCTCCTGTCTTGCATTTTTAGATAAGGAAGATAACAAATCCTTAAAAGTTCTTGCATTCTTGCCTAGAGGATCAGAAGACAACAGAAAAGATTTTGGTCATGACCTTTACTCTTAAGATTAGCTTCTTTGACCACTTTTGGGATTTAGGAACTCCAAGTTTATCTTTGCTGTTTCAAAACTAGAGGCAGTAGTTACAAGTTTTAAGGGAAATGGAACAAAAATCAAAACAAACTTGAACACTAGTGTGCTCATTCTTTTTTAATATTTTGACTTTTTATATATGAGCATGAAATATATGAAGGGCTTCCCAGGTGAAAAGTGAAGTGAAAGTGTTAGTTGCCCAGTCATGTTCCACTCTATGCAACTCCATGGACTGTAGCCCGCCAGGCTTTTCTGTCCTTGGAATTCTCCAGGCAAGAATACTGGATTGAGTTGCAGTTCCCTTCTCCAGGAAATCTTCTTCTTCCCGGGATCGAACCTGGGTCTCCTGTATTGCAGATGGACTCTTTACTCCTTAAAGTACATGAAGGGCTTCCCAGGTGGTGCAGTGGCAAAGAATCTGCCTGCCAATGCAGGAGACCCCAGACTTGGGTGAGTGGAAAATGGCAACCCACTCCAATATTCTTGCCTGGAAAATTCCACAGACAGAGAAGCCTGGCATGTGATCACAAAGAGTTGGACATGAGTGAGCACAGACACAAACACACACACATATGAAATAGGTGAGCTTCCCAGGTGGCTCAGTGGTAAAGAACCCACATGCCAATGCCAGAGATTCTATTCAGCTCTGTTGCTGGGTTGGGAAGATCCCCTGGAGAAGGAAATGGCTACCCACTCCAATATTCTTACCTGGGAAATCCCATGGACAGAGGAGCCTGGCAGGCCACAGTCCTTGGAGTCACAAAAGAGTCAGACACAACTTATTGACTAAACAATATCAACATGAGTGAATGATTAAGAAGGAAATGGCACTCCACTCCAGTACTATTGCCTGGAGAATCCCATGGACAGAGGAGCCTGGCAGGCTGCACTCTATGGGGTCTCAAAGAGTCGGATACGACTGAACGACTTCACTTCACTTCATGATACACCAACTTTGCTTTGGGCTTCCCAGGTGATGCTAGTGGGAAAAAAAAGTGCCTGCCAGTGGAGGAGATATTAAGAGACGTGGGTTTGATCCCCGGGTTGGGAAGATCCCTTGGAGGAGGGCATGGCAACCCACTCCAGTAGTCTTGCCTGAAGAATCCCACGGACAGAGGAGCCTGATGGGCTACAGTCTACAGGGTCGAAAAGAATCAGACACAGCTAAAGCCAGCTGAGCACGCACACACAGGCAGGCATCCATAAGGCACATAAACTCCCTCCCCCATCTCTCCTGTTGTCCACACCTACTGGCAGGGAAGTGTGGGAACCACACACACTAAAGCCTCTACACAGTGGCAGACACTTGTCAGCTGCCATCCTACCTCCATAGGACCTCCACTCAGGGAAACATTGCCCATTAACTCTGAGCAATGAGATAATTGCAGGGGAGTTAATTAGATGTCCAGCATTCCCCTCATGGCAGCTATTACACCTTAACTCTTTGTGGTAGAAGAGCCACATCCATTCTTATTCCTCCCAAACTTATGAGCTGTGCTGTAAAGTGTCTACATTAATGCCTTTGCCACTGTTTTACACAGCAGCAGCACGAAGCTCCTCCTTTCAAAGAAAGAAAGAAAGTGAAGTCGCTCAGTCGAGTCCGACTCTTTGCAACCACATGGACTGTAGCCCACTAGGCTCCTCCATCCATGGAATTTTCTAGGCAAGAGTACTGGAGTGGGTTGCCATTTCCTTCTCCAAGGGATCTTCCTAACCTAGGGATCGAACCCGTGTTTCCCACATTGTGGGCAGACGCTTTACCGTGTGAGCCACCGGGCAATCCCAAACTCTCCTTTCAAACTTTCAGACTCTGCCCNTCCATCCATGGAATTTTCTAGGCAAGAGTACTGGAGTGGGTTGCCATTTCCTTCTCCAAGGGATCTTCCTAACCTAGGGATCGAACCCGTGTTTCCCACATTGTGGGCAGACGCTTTACCGTGTGAGCCACCGGGCAATCCCAAACTCTCCTTTCAAACTTTCAGACTCTGCCCTTATTGAATGACCCACATCCAGCCAAATGCCCAGCCAGGCACCACACATCTTGAGATCTCATCCTTGAGTTTTCATCCCCTGTGCATTTCTCTAATTTAGGACTCTTCCTTGGCACTCATAATTCATATAAATCCCACTCTTCCCAGACTTCCCTGGTAGTGCAGTGGATAAGAATCCTCCTGCCAATGCAGGGGACACCGGTTTGATCCCTTGTCCAGGAAGACTCCAGCTGCCATGAAGCAACTAAGCCTGTGTGCCACAACCACTGAGCCTGCGCTCTAGAGCCCTCGAGCTGCAACTCCTGAGCCTGTGTGCAGTGACTACTGAAGTCCACGAGCTTAGAGACCATGCTCTGCAACAAGAGTAGCCAATGCAATGAGGAATTTGTGCAAAACAACAAAGACAAATAAATAAATAAATAAATTGTTTAAATCCCACTGCAAGATTTGAACACCTACCCAACTACCTATCCCCCTGTGCCACTACCAGCTAGGTTACCAAGGCAAGAAGGGTTACTATTATTGCAACAAGTTACAAACAACTGGGCTTCCTTGATAGCTCAGTTGGTAAAGAATCAGCCTGTAATGTGGGAGGCCTGGGTTCCATTCCTGGGTTGGGAAGATCCCCTGGAGAAGGGAAAGGCTTCCCACTCCAGTATTCTGGCCTAGAGAATTCCATGGACTGTACAGTCCATGGGGTCACAATGAATTGGACACGACTGAGCAATTTTCACACACACACACAATTACTAGACGAATAAAACATGATATTAATCCAGAAAACCAAAAAGTATAAATAAAAGTTATAGGCTATTTGAACCTAGGCATATACTAGCTGCATGGATGTTTTTGACAGTATCAATTATCAAGGCCCACTTGACATGGCCCACAGTTCTCAATGGACACTTTACACAGGGCCAAATAGCTGTTGGGCTTCCCTGGTGGCTCAGATGGTAAAGAATCTGCTTTTAGTGCAGGAGACTCAGGTTCCATCCCTGAGTCAGGAAGATCCCCGGAGAAGGAAATGGCAACCGGTTCCAGTATTCTTGCCTGGAGAATTCCATGGACAAAGGATCCTGGTGGGTTACAGTCCATGGGGTTGAAAAGAGCGAGTGACATAAATGAGTGACTAACACTTTCTTCAAATAGCTGCCATTCTTATATATAATATATTAATTATGAGACTGGGTTATTTTATGTCCTTTCAGTCCTTATTCAACCCTGTATATTCATTGGAAGGATTGATGCTGAAGCTAAGCTCCAGTTGATGAGAAGAGCGGACTCACTGAAAGAGCCTGACGCCAAGAAAGACTGAAGGCATGAGTAGAAGAGGACTACAGAGACGGGATGGCATCACTGACTCAACGGGCAAGAGTTTGAGCAAACTCCGGGAGATGGTGAAAGACAGGGAAACCCGGTGTGCAGCAGTCCACGGTGTCACAGAGTCAGTCACGACTGAGCGACAACAAGGGAAAGGCAGGCACATGGGGGCATAGGGGTCAAGCAGAGGCAAAGTGAGTGGCATTCCTGGGCTGCAGCACTGTAGCTCTGCTGCCAATGGGGTCCTCCAAGGTCCCGTAGGTACCTGGTGCCCACCTTGGAGCCCCACCCCACCCCAGGGCCGCAGCGGCCTGGATCCAGGATGGATGCCTTATAAGACTGGTGGGGACAGGCTTCAATACACAAAGTGCTGGTGGAGAGGGAGAAAGAGCCCACAGGGAGCATAGGGACCAGGTGGGCTGACAGGGGCGAAGAACACTGACCGTGGAGGGGGGTGGGGCCAGGTACCACCAGAGAGTGCAGTAATTTACGAACTAGGTGGCGCTAGGGAAAACAGTGAGAGACTTTATTTTCTTGGGCTCCAAAATCACTGCAGATGGTGACTGCAGCCATGAAAGTAAAAGATGCTTGCTCCTTGGAAGAAAAGCTATGACAAACCTAGACAGCGTATTAAAAAGCAGAGACATTACTTTGCCGACAAAGGTCCGTCTAGTCAAAAGCTATAGTTTTTCCAGTAGTCATGTATGGATGTGAGAGTTGGACCATAAAGAAGGCTGAGCAATGAAGAATTGATGCTTTTGAACTGTGGTGTTGGAGAAGACTCTTGAGAGTCCCCTGGACAGCAAGATCAAACCAGTCAATCATTGGAAGGATTGACGCTGAAGCTGAAGCTCTAATACTTTGGCCACCTGACACGAAAAGACGACTCCTTAGAAAAGACTCTGATGCTGGGAAAGGTTGAAGGCAGGAGGAGAAGGGGAGGACAGAGGAAGAGATGGTTGGATGTCATCACCGACTCAATGGACATGAGTTTGAGCAAGCTCTGGGAGATGGCGAAGGACAGGAAATCCTGGCATGATGCAATCCATGGGGAGAGTCAGACACGACTGAGGAGGGGTAAAGATCCTGGGCAGTAAAGATCTCTCGCCAGTGCAAGAGATGCAGGAGACACATATTCATTCCCTGGGTCGGGAAGATCCCCTGGAGGAAGGCATGGCAACCCACTCCAGCATTCTTGCCTGGAGAATTCCATGGACAGAGGAGCTTAGAGGACTACAGTCAATGGGTCGGCCAAGACTGAAGCCACTTCAAAGGCAGGATGTCTCTTGGGAGTGTTTTCCCTTACTAAGCCACCCCTCCCTTTGGAATACTTTTCTCCACCCCACCCTATATTTTGGATCCACCATTTGTTGTCTGTTCCCTGAGGGCAAAATGGTTGTTTTGCCTGCGGCTCTCCACTCCTCCTGAAACCAGCCTACACAGTTGAATGGGGGAAAAAAAAAAAAAAAGAATCGTTCAACTGGAGAAAAAATGTGGGCTCAATAGATAAGAGAGAAAGTGGAGCCAAGATTTCGATATCATCAGTTTCCATCTTCCCTGGTGGTCCAGAGGCCAAGACTCCCAAAGCAGGGTGCTGGGTTCCATCCCTGGTCAGGGAACTATATCCCACACGCAGCAACTAAGCACTAAGCATTCACAAACTGCAACTAAGACCTGGTTCATTTGGTGCAGCCAAATGAATAAATAAAATAAAATATATAGTAAAATAAATAAACATACTTGTATTTTGTTTTTCTCCCACCCCTGACTTTTCTTTTTTCTGCACCAAGCCTGATCTTAGTTCTTAGACCAGGAACCAAGCCAGTGCCTCTGCAGTGGACGTGCAGAGTCTTAGCTACTAGTTCGTGTGCTCAATCACTAAGTCGTGTCCGACTCTTTGTGACCCCATGAACTGTAGCCCGCCAGGCACCTCCGTCCATGGGATTCTCCAGGCAAGAACACTGGAGTGAGTTGCCATGACCTCCTCTAGGGGATCTTCCCAATTCAGGGATCAAACCTGGGTCTTCTACAGCTCCTGCATTGCAGGCAGATTCTTTAATGCTGAGCCACTGGGAAGCCCAAAATGTTCCACATTTGCTCAAGTGTATACAAGTATTTGTTATTTCAGCCAATAACTTGGCTGAAAACAGGATTCTAGGTTGGAAATAATTTTCCTTCAGAATTTGAAAGATATGGTTCCATTATCTTTTAGCATCTGGTGTTGTTGAAGGATCTGAAACTATCATATTTCCTGATCTTAAAGTCTCACTTTTTAACATTTCCTCTTCTATCAGCATTTTACATCCGCTTGTGGTTTTGCTTTACTTACTATAAGGGGATAGCTTTGAATTATCTTCAAACCCTTCTCTTCATGTTTCAGATATCAAACTTCTAAATTCCAGATGGTTATTTTATTTTGCTCTCTTGAATTTTCCTTTATTAAAGGAGCATCTTGTTTGTTTCAAAAATATTATGTCTTCCTAGGAAAAAAAATAAGTATTACATGATTTTTTTTTTATCTCTGGAGAAATCAGTGGTAGTTTTAATTATGAGTTCTTTTATAGTCATTTTTCTAGTTGCTTCATTTCATTTGGCTTTTTATCTCATCTATCATACTATAAAGATGTTACCTAATAAAAGGCAGCTAAAAGGATATTACAATTTTTAGAAAATTTTATCCAGTCTTTGTATGGATAGTTGGAGTGTGCATTTTCTGAACTCTTCTATCTCGCATTATTTTTATCTTCTGTTGCTTGGGACTCAGTTTCTGTCAAGTTTAAAAAAGCCAGACTCCACCATCATCTATGTCCCATACTTCTCTCCAGCGGTTCTCGTAACTGTTTTTTTTTTTTTTTTTGCTTTTAACTTTTTATTTCATGTTGGAGTATAGTTATTAACAATGTTGTGACAGTTCCGGGGGGACAGCAGAGCGACTTAGCCATACATGTACATGTGTCCATTCTCCCCAAAACTCCCCTCCCATCCAGGCTGCTACATAACACAGGCAGAGTCCCCTGTGCCGTATAGTAGGTCCTTGTTGGTTATCCATTTCTAAGTATAACAATGTCTCAACTTTCTGGAAAATGTTGAGGGCAGGAAGAGAAGGGGGTGACAGAGGATGAGCTGGACATGAGTTTGAGCAAAGTCTGGGAGATAGTGAAGGACAGGGAAGCCTGGGGTGCTATAGTCCATGGGGGTCACAAAGAATCAGACACAACATAGCAACTGAACAACACCACCACCCTTCTCTTAAACTTGGATTTCTTGAGTGACCATCTATGTAGGCCCTTTTTCATCAACTCACGTCTTAATCTTAAAACTCCTGCCATCTGATTTTTGCCCTCACTTCTTCAAGGGCTCTATGAGACTGCTGTAGGAGGAGTCACCTGTCCCAAAGGGGATACAGCTGAGAGCAGAACCACAGGAGCAGAACTTGCCCTTGGGAACACCAAGAAGTGACTACCATTTGAGCACAGATGGAAGGAATCATGTGGGGAGGGGCATGCTTGTTAAAACAAGAACTGCTGGGCCCCAAGGTTTCCCAAGTGGTGCTAGTGGTAAAGAACATGCCTGCCAGTGCAGGAGATATAAGACGCCCTGGCTCGATCCCTGGATCAGGAAGACCTGGAGAAGGGAATGGCAACCCACTCCAGTATCCTTGCCTGGAGCATCCCATGGACAGAGGAGCCTGGTGGGGCTACAGTCCATGGGATTGCAGAGCTGGACAGGACTGAGGCAACTTAGCATGCACGCACACTTGGCCCGTCTTTGATTCAGTAGGTCTGGGTTGGAGCTCAGCCATTTCTAATCATAACTAACAAGTCACCAGGTGCCTCTGATGTTGTCTGTCTACAGGGCACACCTTTGAGAACCATTTAAATAAAGCGTTGTGACCTGACATCCATCTGTGGCTACTCTTCATCCCCTAAAAAAGCAGTCATTGACCCAAATGTCAACTTATGCTTTTTGCTAAAAACAAACAAGACAGCTTTTGGCATTTCTTCATAGTTTCCTGCTACGGAGGGATGGGGAGGTTGAATACTGAAGAGGAGATGAATAATGAATAACCAAACAGCAGGCAGCCGGGGATCTTCTATCCCGCAGTCAGCAGTTAATGTTAGGGCCCTTTGCCAGAATTCAATACAGATTTATTTGGGGGGGTGGAGGGCATCAATTTATAAACTTAATTTCAGCTGCTCCAGAAATCAAAAAGAGGCAATGGAATTGATAGTCTAAAAAAGAAATTAAAATTACAGATCCAAAATACACATTCATAAAATATCAGCCTATTACACTGCTTATAACAGACGTTTTTTCCCCTCTTTTCCCTTACTAGCATCCAAAGATTTCAGATGGGTCAGGCAAAGAAAACCTGCTGTTAATTGGGAGTTAATTTATAGTCAAAGGGAAACTGCCAACTCCTCCTTGAACTCCAGCACTTTAAGCCCAGTTCACAATCCAGCAGCCATCTCTACAAGCAGAGTTTGAAAGAAATGGATTTTTCAGGCAACCTCAGGAAGACACAACCACAGAGGCGCCTTATAAAATTTCTACCCTACTTGACAAAGGGCATTATTACTCTCTCCTATTAGTCCCCTAATAGGACTACGCCCATTCACCTTATCCTTTTATTCATTAGTCATTTACATTAATAGAGGCTGGCTGATTGGCTTATCTGTAGTTTTTAAGAGGAAACGGGAAGTAGACTTTTACTCTCTCACCAGGCGTGTCAGCCTGGGTTTTTTCCCCCTCTTTCTTAGCGCTATAGTTCTTCCAGGCTTCCTTGGAGCAGTTTGCACCTACAGAACCGCCTTCCACTGGCACCCAAAGATTTAGGAGGAGCTTCAAGCTGTGTCTAGACTTCCAATGGATTCATCAGAAGATAACCCAACCTGGACCCTAGAGTCTCTGAAAACATCCATTGATGACCCTTCCCAGGCAACGCAGGGTGAGCTGGGGAGAGAGGGGGCTGGGTAGGGAAGGCTAAGAGCTTATCTTTCTTTCTGTTTTACTGACTTCACTCTTTTACAGAGAAATGCAGTTGAGTAAATCTTGGAGGAGAGGATGGCCAGGGAGTGTAGGGCCCTACCATTTGAAAAAAAAAAAAAAAAAGGCCAGATTAATAGGAGAAAAGTGGGAACTGTATTGTTTACTTTCTATGCTCAGGAATCTGTCAATATTCTAAGGACATCTGAACATGCAATCAGAGTTCTCCTAGACCAGGGCGAATAGCGTCTTATGAGATCAGTACTTTAAAAATAAAATTTTTTTTAATTTTATTTAGCTGCGCCAAGTCTTTAATTGTGGCAAGCTGGCTCTAGTTCCCTGATCAGAGGTGGAACCTGGACCACCAGAGATGTCCCAGCGATGAGTATTTTCACCAGCATTATATTCCAATCACGAGTTTTTAAAATCTCTCCTTGGAGCCTCACAGGATCCCAGCCTTGGCCTCCCAGACCCACTCACTGCATCTGAACTCTTCTTACCCTGACTTCCCCGGTGGCTCAGAGGGTAAAGCCTCTGCCTACAATATGGGAGGCCCGGGTTCGATCCCTAGGTTTTTAAGATCCCCTGGAGAAGGAAATAGCAACCCACTCCAGTATTCTTGCCTGGAAAATCCCATGGACAGAGGAGCCTGGTGGGCTACAGTCCACAGGGTCGCAAAGAGTCAGACACGACTGAGCGACTTCACTTTCTTTCACTTTACCCTGACTTCCAATGGGGATGGGTGGTGTAGGGTGGTGGGGCGCAGATGACTTGGAGCCAACCAACACCCTCTGGGCAGCCAGGAAGTTGGGTGGATCCTGCTGGCATCTACTCTACCCTCTGCCTCCCCTGCATCTTGAAATCAGTATATACAAAGGGGAAAAAAATTAATGAAGATAATATCTATATAATATAGCCAGCCTTTCTCTTTTCTTGAATTTGCCCTCAGTTCAGTTGCTCAGTCAACTCTTTGCAATCCCATGAACTGCAGCACACCAGGCATCCCAGTTCCATCCCCAACTTCCAGAGTTCTCTCAGACTCAGGTCCATCGAGTCAGTGATGCCATCCAACCATCTTATCCTCTGTTGTCACCTCCTCCTGCCCCCAACCCCTCCCAGGGAGTCAACTCTTCGCATGAGGTGGCCAAAGTACTGGAGTTTCAGCCTCAGCATCAGTCCTTCCAAGGAACAACCAGGACTGGTCTCCTTTAGAATGGACTGGTTGAATCTCCTTGCAGTCCAAGGGACTCTAAGAGTCTTCTCCAACACCACAGTTCAAAAGCATCAATTCTTCGGCGCTCAGCTTTCTTCACAGTCCAACTCTCACATCCATACATGACCACAGGAAAAACCATAGCCTTGACTAGACGGACCTTTGTTGGCAAAGTAATATCTCTGCTTTTGAATATGCTATCTAGGTTGGTGGGATGGCATCACTGACTTGATGTATGCGAGTCTGAGTGAACTCTGGGAGTTGGTGATGGACAGGGAGGCCTGGCGTGCTGCAATTCATGGGGTAGCAAAGAGTCGGACACGACTGAGCGAATGAACTGAATTGAACTGATCTAGGCTGGTCATAACTTTCCTTCCAAGGAGTAGGCATCCTTTAATTTCATGGTTGCAATCACCATCTGCAGTGATACTGGAGCCCCAAAAAATAAAGTCTGACACAGTTTCCACTGTTTCCCTATCTATTTCCCAAGAAGTGATGGGACCAGATGCCATGATCTTAGTTTTCTGAATGTTGGGCTTTAAAGCCAACCTTTTCACTCTCCTTTTTTACTGTCATCAAGAGGCTTTTTAGTTCCTCTTCACTTTCTGCCATCAAGGTGATGTCATCTGCATATCTGAGGTGACTGATATTTCTCCTGGCAATCTTGATTCCAGCTTGTGCTTCTTCCAGCCCAGCGTTTCTCATGATGTACTTTGCATAGAAGTTAAATAAGCAGGGTGACAATATACAGCCTTAATGTACTCCTTTTCCTATTTGGAACCAGTCTATATTTCCATGTTCAGTTCTAACTGTTGCTTCCTGACCTGCATACAGGTTTCTCAAGAGGCAGGTCAGGTGGTCTGGTATTCCCATCTCTTTCAGAATTTTCCACAGTATACTGTGATCCACACAGTCAAAGGCTTTGGCATAGTCAATAAAGCAGAAATAGATGTTTTTCTGGAACTCTCTTGCTTTTTCCATGATCCAGCNGAGTGGGTTGCCATTTCCTTCTCCAGGGGATCTTCCCAACCCAGGGATCGAACCTGGGTCTCCTGCATTAGAGGCAGATGCTTTAACCTCTGAGCCACCAGGGATTACTATAAAACATCCTGTACTTGTTCCTAACTCTACTTTTAGCTTCCATATGTTCCTTAAGTACACCAAATTATTTCGTTCATTAGAAGTTCATGGAGTTCTCTCTGCTCATCATACAGAGTCACCAGGCTGGTTTTCTCTCTTCTTTCATATGTCCTTTTCAATGTGACTTCCACAGAAAGGCCTTCACTGACCAACTCTCCTGGTAGGTCCCACCTGGTCTTTTGATCCTCAGAAATCCCTATATGAGGTTGGCACAAATATCATATTTTATAATAATGAGTATTTGTTACTTTTCATCTGCTTCTCCTTATCCACTTACCTGTAAAATTAAAGATTTTGTCTTAAACACTCATCCTTGTAAAATCAGCCTCTATGACAGTGCCTGCCTCTCAAAAAGTATTAATAGCTGCTGAAAGTGTAGTGAATAGTTGAATAGAAAATAAGAGAAGAGTAATGGAAATATAGGTATAATATATCCCTGTGACCTTAAATTTTTTCATTGTAAACCCCTAGGTTCCAAAATGAAAATAAAAACCCTAGATCCAAGCCATATTTGCTTCATTGGTTTCTCTTTTAACATACTCTGACAAACTTTCTTCTTTCCCCGTAACAAACTATACCATAAATTACTTATCAGACAACGTTTCCTGTATCCTTACTATTTTCTGAATCTGATATAACTACCCTCTTTTCTTAGCCAAGTTATTATTATCTTTAAGGACTCAGTGTCAAGTATCTTCTCTTCAAAGCTGTGCAATGGATTTCTCAGTCTGATCTGTGTATCCTTCATCTTTGTTAACTTAATCATGTGGTACTAATTTTAGCTCTAATCACTAATACACTGTATTATTTACTTACACATCGGTCCTACTATACTATGAGTTCTGTAAAGCCTAGGGAGCATCCTTTAGCTGTAAGTGAGTCTCTATTTATGGCATAGGGTATAGTAAAAGGTTGGTAATACTTATGTAACATTATTATCAATCCCATATATCATCTAGGCTTTACATTTGGGGCTTAGGCACTCAGAGCTAGTCACAGACATATTATCTGTTCTCTTCCCACCTAAAACAAGAGGAGATGGTTTATGACCAGCTTGTCTTATAAACATACTTAAGATCTAGGGTTTTTTTAATTATAAATAAACAACAAGCATGGTTAGCTGGAGAGAGGGGGTAAAGTGAGTACTATCCTCTTTGTGAAATTAACAGTATATAAAATGCAGGAGTCAAAAACTCTCAAAATTTCATGTTAATCCAAAAGCAAAATTTATCACAGCTCATTAGAAAATGGACACCTGACAACTTCCATCTCTTCCTGATGCTTACCTGTATCCTTTGGAAGGCATCTATGCTAACCACTATACCCCAACATCTCGGCTTACATGTATCCTTTGAATTGTTAGTAGAATTGGTGCTGGGTAAGATATATTATTTGTGTGAGCCTGATTTAATAATTAAACTCCTTGCAGTAATTCACATAGTACACCTGAGAAGGGAAACTGCAGACGTGAGAACCACTGTGTCATATTAAACAAAGTGTCTACTTTGAGGACCTAATTATATAATAAGATAAAGGTAGAGTGAGATTGGAGGGCTTTCCCAGCATACAGGTGGCAGAAAGAATATGAAAGATAGTGTGTTCATGGAGAGGAGAAACCTTGGGTAGTAGTATTGTTACTAGACACTAAGACCTTTTCCCTCTGCTTGAATCAATGACACTTGAATCTGCAAATGGCAAAGATCTAAATCAAATGATACAAGTACTAAAGATAATCATTGGCTTAGGTATCTATAAAGTGTAATTGCATTAGTTTAAGTTTCTATTACTGCTTTCAGCTCTCCATCCTAACAGAGGTGGCCTAATTCTAAGGCTTCTGCAAACGGAAAAACAAAAACTGAAGCTCTTTGAGATTTTCCTCATTCTTCTGGTCTGCAATACAAGTTCTGTGGCAAACCTCACAGAGGGCTCTGACTGGCTAACTTTGAGTTGTGATTTTATTCCCAAATCAGTCATTTTACTTGCGAGAATGGGATGTTCTAAATGCCTAGGACTAGATTGTGTGACCTCCCCTGGCTTTGGGGGTCAGCTGGGAAACTACAGAATCACCCAGAGTGAGAATAGGAGATTCATGGCCCCCCAAAGAAATTCTCAAGAGATGAAAGCACTCTTTTAGCTAATCTGCCAAGTCCAGATGTCTCAATGCTTGTCAAAGATACATTTCAGAAACAAAGAGGAGAAGGCTAGTATATACATATATAACCTGAGTATGCAGGAATAGTTTTTTCTGTTTCCCTTTATAACTTTTAAAGAGTAAAAATTACAGTTGAGAGAACTGTGTGATTTTCTCTATCTCCCTTCCCTCCTTTTCCCTCCCCCTTCCCTCCTTTCCCCTCCTCTTTCCCTCCTTTCAAGTAATATCTTGTTTGACAGAATTCAATATGAATTTCAGACTCATACACTATACCTATATGGGAAAATAGATGAAAGAGATGAGGGAAAAAATAGGGTTAAGATAAATTACAAAGGAAAGTAAGATAAAGGCAAATAGTAAGATTAGTTTCCTCTTTTTTTTTTTTAATGCCTTAATACCCTAAACATTTCCTAATGAGGATAATGTATTCTGGGTTCTAAGCATTCCATTAGACCAGTCAAAGAGACAAACTACTAGTTACATGATCCAGAATATATGTAACAGGATGAAGTCAAACAGTTCTTCTAAAGAAACACAGCTATTTCTAAAACCAGAGAGCTATTTCTTTCAAGAGTCCTCAAAGAAAAAATCCCATATAATGCCATATACAATATTGCCAACATTCCTCTTATAAATATAGCTGTTCAATTCATAGAAATATTTGTGTTCAAAATTTTAACAATAAACACAGCTATTGGGTTTAAATAAATATTTCTTATAAGTCTGTTGATGTAAACTAATGTTACTAAATGAAATTTCAAGTTTATAAAAGCTGTCTACAAAAGGGGTTAATAGAACATGGGTCAAATCAGAACAGGACTTATGAAGACTGCTTTTTCTTCTAATGTCTATAGGAAACTAGTACAAATTTGTAACCATGGTAGTAATATCAGATTTGATTTTTGAAAAAATATTCCATTAGCTTTTGGGAAAATGGACTGAGATTTGACATTAAAGTCATAATTATATTTAACAATAAGAAATGGAAAGGGAAGATGCCTTGTCAAAGATATCTTTGTACACTCAATTTTATTCCCTCTGCCATACTAATCTACTTCTAACTCCCTCTGGTTCTCTATGCCTTGCTCTGTGTCATCTCACTTAGAATCTATTTTCACAGTCTTTTACTTTCTCTCAAAAGTTAGGTCCTACTCCTCCATGACCCCTCCTCATCTGTACACTCACTTATATGGATATGTTTGGGTTTATCTGTCTTTCTTCCCACAGAGATTCTGTCTATAATCTCACTACATTTTTGCCTAGGGATACTATACACAATTACGAATAAAGGAATAAATATACAAATGCATAATACAATAAGGATAGAATGTTTTAGTTTCACAGAGACCTATCAAGTCTATCAGCTTCATATGTTGATGATTTTTTTAAAGTAGCAAATACTTGAAATGTTGTATAGGAGAACGCGATGGCACCCCACTCCAGTACTCTTGCCTTAAAGATCCCATGGATGGAGGAGCCTGGTGGGCTGCAGTCCATGGGGTCGCTAAGAGTCGGACTTGACTGAGCGACTTCACTTTCGCTTTTCACTTTCATGCATTGGAGAAGGCAATGGCAACCCACTCCAGTGTTCTTGCCTGGAGAATCCCAGGGACAGGGGAGCCTGGTGGGCAGCCATCTATGGGGTTGCACAGAGTTGGACACAACTGAAGCGACTTAGCAGCAGCAGGGGTGTCCAATTAGGATAAATATAAAATCATAGGAATATTGGTAATAAACTATACATCTTCTTGTTTCTTTTAAATACATCTTATTGAAAAAATTAGAGATTGAAAAATTACTAGAAGGACAAAATTAACTTCATTGCACTTTAAGAGATAGGGTTATTTTTCTAAAAAAAAAAAAAAGAGAGAGAGAGAGAGAGAGAGAGAATATCTAGTGAACAGCATCAGAGAAAGCAGAATGTTTCTTAGCTGTGAGAAAAAAAAATCCAAAAACAGTGTACCCATGCCCTGATTCCCAGATCAAGCCTGTAGGCTTTTTTTCTCCTATTACCTCAACTAATAGCCTCCTTAAACCAAGAGAACTTTTTCCTATCATTCTATATGTCTGAAAGTATAAACCTTCATCTGGCAGAATCATTCTTACAACTGAGTGAATCAAAGTATAAAAGAAAGAAGCAGATTTTACTGCAAACTCTTATTTTTCTCAAGCTTCTTTCATGTTTCCTTTCATTAAGTACCATAAGAACCTCTCTCGTTGGTTATGGCATTTAAGGATATTTGAAATGAATATGTAAATATCAGTTCAGTTCAGTCGCTCAGTTGTGTCCAACTCTTTGTGACCTCATGGACTGCAGCACCCCAGGCCTCCCTGTCCATCACCAACTCCTGGAGTTTACCCAAACTCATGTCCATTGAGTTGGTGATGCCATCCAACCATCTCATCTTCTGTCATCCCCTTCTCCACATAAATGACAAATGGACCAGCTCATTTTTACCCACTCAAGTGTCCATGGTTATATNACCAACTCCTGGAGTTTACCCAAACTCATGTCCATTGAGTTGGTGATGCCATCCAACCATCTCATCTTCTGTCATCCCCTTCTCCACATAAATGACAAATGGACCAGCTCATTTTTACCCACTCAAGTGTCCATGGTTATATCAGTTACAAAGACTACTGATTAGAACAGTGAATGGAAGTGTATCACACTTCAGAAGTGAAAAAATGACTTTAAGCAAGACAGCCATCTACGTCTTAGAGCCCACATTGATTAATCTCTGTCAACATCTATACATTTCACTTTCAACTTTGCTGGTTCTCCAAGGCTATTTTGTGCTAGGTCTCAAGGAGACAGAGAAAAGAGTGGGGAGAATGACACTGTCTTAAATTATAGTGACTCAGTTTGGACATGTAGGAATATAAAAAAAAAGGTGGATAGAAATAAATGCCAAGGGACGTGGGGGAGAACTGATTTTATTACCATTTCATCACTGTAGTATATATCTCACTGTAATAGTAATAGATGGGCTTCCCTTGTAGCTCAGATGGTAAAGCATCTGACTGCAATGCAGGAGACTTGGGTTTGATCCCTGGGTTGGAAAGATCCCCTGGAGAAGGAAATGGCAACCCATTCCAGTATCCTTGCCTGGAAAATCCCATGGACAGAAGAGCCTGGCGGGCTGTACAGTCCATGGGGTCAGAAAGAGTCCGATACAACTGAGCGACTAACACACAGTAGATATCTCAAGATGTTCTAATATCTGAAACTCGTATGAAATGGTATTCTAAATATTCTTACTGATATTGTCATCTACAAATCAGAAGGTGAGTGATAAGGGCTTTCTTTATATAACAGGTATTAGCCATCTCTGCAAAAATAAATTTTATTTTACATGTTACAGTACTTTGTGCAAAACTAAATGTATTTTATTTTTTGCTTCATTATGGCTATCTTCTTTCAATTTTAGAAATTGGATATTTGGTTCTAGCTTTCTTTTTTTCCCTTCTTCAGTAAACAAATCCAATGGATGAAAAACTTTGTGGAAGCAATTGCTTACTTGATAGTGTTATACCCATAAACATTACTAGGAAAAATCTCATCCCTTTCTGTGGGTTAAGTCCTTGCTAAGTTAAATTCTGGAAGCAGATAAATTGACTTTCTGTGCAGGGACATGTTCTTGTTAGGGTTTTTTCACCAGAGCAAGTCTGGCTTAGGCACAGCTGCGTGGATTTCTAAAGGGCGTGGTTCTGCACTTCAGTGACAAAAAAAGAATGACTGCAGTCCTGGACTTCATCTGTCAGTAACTTTAAACTTACTGCCATCTTTTATAATTACAGAAAGCCAGACTGAGGCACGGAACATTTATATAAGTTTGTCTAGAGCAGCCTCTCTTACACATACCTGATCAGGGAGACTTTTCTTTGTGAGAAACATAGCTGGAGACATTTTATGTACAGGGGTGGGCAGAGGGAAGATGAGCCAACAGAGGATGGGAAGAGACAAGAAACAAAGAACAACAGAGAACTGGAAGAATTCCTAAAAAGAGGGATGTAATGAAGAACAAATTTCAAAGGAGGACATTTTCAGTGGCCAAGTTTTATCCTTGCTTTTCCTTGATATCTGAAATGTTGCCACTGTTCCTTTCTGCCATCTGAAAGGGAGACTGAGACAGGGAACCTGCCCACCATTTTTCATTTTTAATGAAAAATTCCAATTGGAAAAACATAGTCTAATTTATGTCCATAAACTGTAGTGATTCTTCTGAGTGATGGAGTAATCTGAACTTGAGTCTGACTCATTCATGGAGAGAGAAACAGGGGTAGCCATAGCAAAAAAAAAAAAAAAAAACAGAGCTCCCTTCAGAACCAAGAATAAAAATAACTTTGTCATTATATTATATACTCTTGGTTGCTAAGTGATTTCTAATTATTTTACTAAGTATTTTTACACATGTTATCTCATTTATGGGAGAGATGCAGGTTTGATCCCTGTGTCAGGAAGATCCCCTGGAGTAGGAAATGGCAACCCATNAAAAAAAAACAAAAACAAAAACAGAGCTCCCTTCAGAACCAAGAATAAAAATAACTTTGTCATTATATTATATACTCTTGGTTGCTAAGTGATTTCTAATTATTTTACTAAGTATTTTTACACATGTTATCTCATTTATGGGAGAGATGCAGGTTTGATCCCTGTGTCAGGAAGATCCCCTGGAGTAGGAAATGGCAACCCATTCCAGTATTCTTGCCTAGAAAATCCCATGGACAGAGGAACCTGGTGGGCTATAGTCCATAGGGTCTCAAAGAGTCGGACATGACTGAGGACATAAATAAATTCAAATTCAATATACTTTATAAAATGATCCACATTAAAAAAAAAGTAGTAACAAATTCAGTAGACTCATAAAATGATCCACATCAAAAAAAAAAGTAAAAAAAAAAACAATTACAGGAGGGAGGAATTATAACTATTTTATAATGTGGGAAACTACTTACTCAGAGTAATCAGGCTGGTAATAAAACGATAAAGGGGGAGAGACACCATTCAAACAGAGGTTATCTGACTCTGTAGCATGTAGTCATGGAGCTGCCTTCTTTCTGCCATATTATGTTTGGCTGTACCTAGAGTTTTCAGAGTTGATGAGAAAAAAATTCATGTGTTCACATGTGTCAGTGTGTGTGTGTGTATCTCTGAAAGAAGAGCCATGGATTACACTGAATCACCTGCTCTCAGCTGGACGATGGCCCCCTTCCAGTACTGCAAATCAGGGGCCACTCTTTTATGCCCACCGTCTTCCAATGTCTTTTCCAGTCAAATGGTCTACTACTGAGCTTTACCCCTTTGGCTGAAAATCTCTTTTGAAATCACTCATGTACCCTCAACCAGGATTCAACTGAATTAAATATTCAACAACAAGCACTGTTTTTAAAAAAGCACCCTTTTAACTCAATAGACCGTGGATGCAGATGAAACAAACCCGAAAAAGCAATGTGATAATGTTTGCCCATCTTTCTTATTCCCTCGTTGCAATCATCTCCACACTCACAATAGCAATGGCAACAACAGCAACAAAAATGCAGTTACAAACAGAGTTTTATATTCTGGGAGGAGGCCCAAGGAAGGACATTCTTTCATTGTAATATTCTTTTTCCGGTTAAAGGTGACTGGTCGCAGGTGTGATATAACAATTACCCTTGGACCAGCTCAGGACTTTGTGCATTTTCTACATCCTCCACCTGTTTTGTTTGTTTGCTTTGATTTCTTCTCATAGGCTATGCCATCTGAGACAATCCTTTACCTGAATAAAAATAAACCTTCAGTCCTCTTGTCTTGTAAAAATGTGCTTTGTGTATAGAACAAATGATTCTTCTACCTCATCTATATCTAAACTGTTGCTTTACCAGTAGCACTGATAGTAATGCATCAGAGGGGTCTGAGTTTGAAACTCGGCTCTGTCAAAGACTTCACTTTAATCTGGATGAAGAGACTTTATCTCTAGGCCTCTGTTATGATTTCTGTAAAACTGCATGTATAATACCATCTTAGGATTCTTGGTAGGGTTAAGAAAATAATTATAATATGTGGCAGTCAGCAGACACTAAACACGCAATAGATATTGCTGTTTATCATAGACTACTCCTATGTTTTACTCTCTTAAATTCACAAACAAAACTTGAACTGATATGATGAATGATTTGCAATTATATTTTATTTTATATTTATATGATTTATAATTATATTTTATTTTATATCTCAGAGATTTACAACTATATTTCAAGTATTGATTATTTTATCAAAATTTCCTAATAATTTATAACAAGACTTTAGCATTTAGGTTTTAACTTTATTTCTAATATAGTTTATAACTCTAAATTCCTAAACAAAACCTCAATAAAATTGTATCAGCTCTGTTATGTCACATTTCTCTCAGTATTGTTAAATTTGTTTGTTATTAACTGAATGCCCAAAGTAAAATACATATGTAAAACTTACGTAGCTGTTTTCTAATTACAGACTGATTATGACACAAAGTAGGCTTTTGTTTTATGTTTTTGCTCTTCTGTAGTTTCTTAAATTTTTCTTACTGTTAATTTATTAATTTCATTCATTATGGTATTCAGAACTACTCATACAATGAAAACAAAGTCATGGATACTTTTATTCACAAAACTGTCTCCGTGAGGAATTTGGACTAGTTTCCTCAGCCAGGGCACTTGTCTTCCAAGCTCTGAATAATCGAGGCAGGACCTTGAATGGTGGCAGAACCTTGTCCTCCCCAAAACCACAGTTATTTGGGCAAAAGAGAGACTGGTGGAAGCTTGGGTACTTTCTGCAGTAGCAGTGCAGATGGTAGGTATTCTGAATTGTTTACTGGTTAGTATCTCAAGTGAGAAACAATAGTTCTCTTGAATGACTAAGGCTGCAGACAGAAGAACCTCCTGCCATACCATGCCTTAGTTTAAGTTTTGCTTTCATTTCAAAGTTTCTTTTTTTTTTTTTTTTTGATGTGGATCATTTTTAAAGTCCTTATAGAATTTGTTACACTATTGCTTCTGCTTTACATTGTGTTTTTTTGGTCATGAGGCAGATGGGATCTTAGCTCCTTGACCAGGGATTGAACTGGCATCCCCTGCATTGGAAAGTAAAGTCCTAATCAGTGGACTGCCCGGGAAGTTTCCTTGAGTTTTGGATTGAGTCCTTGAGGCTGGCCCTGTTCATTAAAGCCCAATACTAGGATTTAAGACTATCATACTCTCAGTGATAATCACTGATCAACTTTGAGTAACAGTAGATTATACATGTTTAAATGAGGAAGATGGGGAAGGCAATGGCACCCCACCCCAGTACTCTTGCCTGGAAAATCCAATGGACGGAGTAGCCTGGTGGGCTGCAGTCCATGGGGTCGCTAACAGTCGGACAGACTGAGCGACTTCACTTTCACTTTTCTCTTTCATGCATTGGAGAAGGAAATGGCAACCCACTCCAGTATTCTTGCCTGGAGAATCCCAGGGATGGGGGAGCCTGGTGGGCTGCCGTCTATGGAGTCACACAGAGTCGGACACGACTGAAGTGACTTAGCAGCAAATGAGGAAGAATTAAGGATTTTTTAGATAATAATTAAGAAATCCACACAGATATTACAGTTGTGCTGCATGCACACCCATCTGGTCATACCTAGGGAAAGTCTGAAGTCTATAATTCTCCATCAAGCAGATGAGTGTCTCTGGAGAAATACCACAGGTAACAGATTAACAGCAGAAAGTCAAGTATTAATACAGAAATCAAAAGTCAAGCTTCATGCCAATATCTGTGTGCCCATAGAAAAGCTACGTAAACAGGATCTCCCTGGTGGTCCAATGGCAAAGACTCCCTTCTCCCAGTGCAGGGGTCCTGGGTTCAATCTCAGAAAAGTNTGGGCTGCCGTCTATGGAGTCACACAGAGTCGGACACGACTGAAGTGACTTAGCAGCAAATGAGGAAGAATTAAGGATTTTTTAGATAATAATTAAGAAATCCACACAGATATTACAGTTGTGCTGCATGCACACCCATCTGGTCATACCTAGGGAAAGTCTGAAGTCTATAATTCTCCATCAAGCAGATGAGTGTCTCTGGAGAAATACCACAGGTAACAGATTAACAGCAGAAAGTCAAGTATTAATACAGAAATCAAAAGTCAAGCTTCATGCCAATATCTGTGTGCCCATAGAAAAGCTACGTAAACAGGATCTCCCTGGTGGTCCAATGGCAAAGACTCCCTTCTCCCAGTGCAGGGGTCCTGGGTTCAATCTCAGAAAAGTTCAGTTCAGTCCAGTCACTCAGTCGTGTCCGACTCTTTGCGACCCCATGAATCACAGGACGCCAGACCTCCCTGTCCATCACCAACTCCCGGAGTTCATTCAGACTCGCATCCA
>SJYX01023870.1:82812-127657 GCA_006410675.1 Oreotragus oreotragus | reverse complement strand
ATTTTGCTATAAGAAGAAATACTGGGTTGGCCAAAAAGTTCACTTGGGTTGTTTTGTAAGACAGGACTACCTGAATGAACATTTTGGCCAACCCAATAGATAAAACATGTTTCCCCAGTCTAATCTTTAATTCATGTCATATATTTAAATTATCTGCTGCTTCTGAATTCACTGTCATGTTTTTAAATCAATTAGGGAAGAATCAGAGGGTCAACACAAATGTTTCTAAGACTAGAAGACAGGTTCAAAGATTCATTACTAGGATCCAAGTTTTCTATTAATGCAAGGATATTGTAATCAGAGAACTATATTATCTCAGCAGCCTGGAACCCTAATGGCACTGTGAAAGGCAGGTTTCTGATTCTAAAACTCTGAACAACAGGCAAGTGTCCCCAGGCATGCCACTGTGGTGCACCTGCCTTAAAATGGATTTGGCAATGCAGGGACTTGTTCTATTTTATCTACAAAACTTTTCTATCATTTTCTTTCCACACTCCTAATTGAATAAATTTTTTATTACTAAGTCTGACAAAGCTTCAGTCCATTTCACAAGATCCAGATGTAGCCTAAGAAATGCTTAAGGAGTATCTTACAGGTTTTGGCAGATAGTCAAATAGAGTAACTGAAGAGATGTACTTTTAAATGTTTCCCTTCCAGGGACTTCAAAATCTTGTCAAATATTCTTAGAATATTCTGAAAATGACATCATAGGCCATAAGTAAAACTCATTTGCAAACCATGGATTTTATATAGGTATCATTGTTGGAGCATAGTTTAGTGAGACTAGAAATCAAAAGCAAATTTTTAAAATAAAAAAATTAAAATATGAGGGAAAATGCACTTCTAGAAATATTTTGGAAGAAATTAGAATATAAATATTCCATGATTATACATAAATCATAATAAAAAGTAAAAGAAAATTAAATCCAAGAGCTAGACAAACAATGATTGAATAAAACTTGGGAGAGAAATTTAACATGAAATCATTAAAAAATAGACGAACATCACATTTTTGAAAAATACAGGAACTTTCCTTAATGAATATATAGATCCACGATTGGCAAACTTATTATGTAAAGGATCATAGAGTAAATATTTTAAGCTCTGCAGGCCATACTAGGTAGTTACTCTAAGCTGCCATTGTACCATGCACACAAGTCAAAAGAAATATGTAAACAAATGTGTGGCTACATTCCAATAAACTATTTACAAAACAAGTAACAGACAGGGTTTAGCCTGTGTGCCTTAGTTGGATGACTTCTGGATTAGACTGAGCATTCTCAACAAGAATGACTAATTTTCTAGGATGACAAAAGCCTATAGGGCATGAAAAACTATCAATTATCCCTTGACTATTCAGAGGAAACAAAGAAAAAGAAAACAACTGTACTTATTTTAATAGCAAAAGAAATGTGTATATAGCATAAAATGTTACATAATGTATATGGATTTATCAATGAAACATGAATCTAAAGAAAAACTTCATCCTTCTTGCAGAAACCTAGGAAGCTGAATTCACTGAGTGTTAGGAACAGTGCTCAAGAAGCACTGTAGCAAAACTAAATCCACAAGACAGAAGACATAGATATACAGTATTAGAAGAGAAAAAAGATGTGGCAACTTCCACATAAAAGTGTTATAAAAGTTCATATTTATTTTTTATAAAAGATATATATATATATATATATATATATGTTTTACATGTAAGCAAGAAGCACCATACAGACCTTTGCCAAAAAAAGTCCGTCTAGTCAAAGCTATGGTTTTTCCAGTAGTCATGTATGGATGTGAGAGTTGGACCATAAAGAAAGCTGAGCACCAAACAACTGATGCTTTTGAACTATGGTGTTGGAGAAGACTCTTGAGAGTCCCTTGGGCTGCAAGGAGATCAAACCAGTCTGTCCTAAAGGAAATCAGTCTTGAATATTCATTGGAAGGACTGATGCTGAAGTGGAAGCTCCAATACTTAGGCCATCTCATGCGAAGAACTGTCTCATTGGAAGAGACCCTGCTGCTGGGAAAGACTGAAGGCAGGAGGAGACGACAGAGGATGAGATGGTTGGATGGCTCCACCAACTCGATGGACGTGAGTTTGAGTAAGCTCTGGGAGTTGGTGATGGACAGGGAAGCCTGGCATGCTGCAGTCCATAGGTTTGTAGAGTCGGACATGACTGAGCGACTGTGAACTGAAGAAGCACTATGATCAGGTAGGATTTATTTTATTTATGCAATAATTATGCAATTTTTGAATGTTTTTATTTAAAAATCATAACAAAAGTCCAAAATAAAATCATGTAAGAATAGCATTTATGAACTTTTCCTCTGATAAAATAAAAATAACCCTTTGTTTTAAATCAATACCCAATAAGAATGTTTTGTGAATGAACACAAATAATAAGAGAGGAATAAACCTAATGAGAAATGCATACGAGAACATGAAGAAAAATTTAAAACTTAAATTTGAAAGACAAAAGTAGTTTTGATAAAATGGAGACATGTCACTACCCTTTTGAGAAAGATTCAATAATATCTATAAAAACTTCAATCAATACCTAAATTCTGACTGCCATAAAATTATATTAGCATGTGTAACTTGGCAAACTGATTATGAATTTAGTCTCAAAAAATAAAAATGATATTCACCTAGATTTATGAAAGGAGTCACTGATCAGCAAGGGCTATGGTGAGCACACCGTCTGCAATTGTAAGTTCCTTTATGGGTCAACTCAGCCTGAGTGTAGCCTACTCTTCTTATTTATCCTCAGAAAATAAGCTCAGATTCAGATGTAACTCCCTACCCCTGCCACACCGGTCTTTTCGCAGCTCACATTTACTCTGTATAAAAAGGCCTTGAATGATGAACTGAGAGAAGAAAACCCTGGGTTTGCTCTGCTGATGTCAGGACAGAATATGGGACAGTTTTGAAAAGGAATAATGACTATATTACAGGCTCTCTCACGAATGACTTTAAAGACTGAGGCGGCAAAGAAAAAAACTTCTAGTTATCAAAGGAGAGGAATAAACTAGGATCTTGGGATTAACAGGTACACACTGCTGCTGCTGCTGCTAAGTCACTTCAGTCGTGTCCGACTCTGTGTGACCCCATAGACGGCAGCCCACCAGGCTCCCCCATCCCTGGGATTCTCCAGGCAAGAATACTGGAGTGGGTTGCCATTTCCTTCTCCAATGCATGAAAGAGAAAAGCGAAAGTGAAGTCGCTCAGTCTGTCCAACTGTTAGCGACCCCATGGACTGCAGCCCACCAGGCTACTCCGTCCATTGGATTTCCAGGCAAGAGTACTGGGGTGGGGTGCCATTGCCTTCCCCGAGGTACACACTACTATATATAAAATAGATAACAACAAGGATCTACTGCATAGCACAGGAGATTATATTCAATATTTCATAGTACCTATAATAGAAAAGAATCTGAAAAAGAACATATATATGTATAACTGAATCACTTTACTGTACACCTGAATCTAATACAACTTTGTAAATAAACTATACTTTAATTAAAAAAAAAAAAAAAGACTGAGAAGGGGAAATCTACCCAGTGGATAGAATTGAGAGCAGTTCACCAGGTCAGTCACTTTAGCTAAAATAAGAAATGATCACAAGTTATAGTCTGTATATATTCATGAATAGTGGCAAATGGCCTGGTCAACAGCTCAGGGTCTGGAAGGAGAAAGACTGAGAGATTAGAGACAAGAAGGTCTGGCATAAAGGCACATGGATAGACATGAGAGGGAGAACTAAATGGGAGTATCTTTTTATTATGTTAACACCCTCTTAGTGGAGGAAAGCATCCTCCACTAAGAGACATTAAGCAATCAGACAGACAAAACAACGTGGCCAATTGATATTAGCCAACGTTCAATGCTGGCCACCCCAGAACTGCTATGATGGGCACATAAGTGGAATGGTCGTGATGGCACAGATGGAGGGTAGTCTGGTCTCAACAACATGGTCTCCCTGTGTCTCCCTGTGTACCAAGGCTCATCTAGCTACTGTTGCCTCTGAATGCTTGCAAGAGACACGACCATCAAACACCTCATATTTTTCATGGAGATTCCTGAAAGAACCTCATATATCATTTAGGCATGAACACCTATCCAGAGTATCAGATTTTAATTCTTGGCTGGAGTGTCTCAGCCAGCATCATCATTGGTAGCCATTAAAAAGATTCTTTAGATACATATTTAGTAATTTAAGAATATGGGACTTTCCTGGTGGACCAGTGGCCAAGATTCTGCACTTCAAATGGAGGGGCTGCCCATTTGATTCCTTGACAGGGAACCAAGACCCCACATACCACATAAGCCACATAGAGTGGTGAAAATTTTAAAAAAATTAAAAAAAGAACATGAGATTCCATAATCATTTAACTGTACTTGTATGTGTATATTTTAAAGAATTGTTCCAAATAGACTACAATGATAAGCTAATGGTTGGACTTTGTATGAATTTTTCCCTTTTGTCCTCTTCTTAGTGTATTCATTCGGTCGTGTCCAACTCTTGCAACTCCATGAGCTTGCCAGGCTCCTCTGTCCATGGGATTTCCCAAGTAAGAATATTGGAGTGGGTTGCCATTTCCTTCTCCAGGGGATCTTCCCAACCTAGGGATCGAACCTATCTTCTGCAATGGCAGGCAGGTTCTTTACTGACTGAACTACCAGGGAAGCCTGGATAGGTTGGGTATGCTATAATCTTAAATGTCTTAATTCAGTGAAACACTGAGTGTGTTGGCAGCAGAGGTGGTTTTTAAGAGGACTGTGGTTGTGGTTCAGTAGAGACAATGTGACAGTCCCAGGATCAAATGAAATGGCTGAGGTGCAATGATAAGAGAAAGCAAAGCCCAACCTTTCCATATTCAACTACAGTTGTTTGAAATGTCTAGTTTTGGGTTTTGAGATTAAAGGCAAAAGGAAAAGAGGGCACCAGAGGATGAGATGGTTGGATAGCATCACCCATTCAATGTAATGACCTTGGGTAAACTCCAGGAGATAGTGAGGAACATGATGGCCTGGAGTGCTATAGTCCATGTGGTCACAAAGAGTTGGACATGACTTAGCTACTGAACAACAACGACAACAATTTTAAAAGTATCACTGCTTAGGTAAATTCTATATGCAGTGAAATAATCTTAAGTGGACACTTTAGTGAGTTTTAACAGATATAGCTACCATGAACCCAAGCCAAATTTGGCACATCTCCATCATGCCCCCAAAGTTCCCATATCTCCTGCAGTCAATCCCCATCTTCACAGGTAACCATTGTTCTGGTTTCTTTTTGCTACAGATGAGTTTTGTTTGTTTTTGCTCTTAATATAAACAGTCATGCAGTATCTGCTCTGAATTTTTTCACTTAATGGAATGTCTTTGAGGTTCTTCTACATTGCTGCTTGTACCAGTAATTCATGTTTGATATTACCAAGCTATTTTCTATCATACAAATATACTACAATTTATTACATCCATTCACTTGGTCATTCTAGTTTGGGCCCATTATGAATAAAGTTGCTATGACGATAAAGTTTCATCTGTCTTATGTAAAAACTTAGGAAATGAATGGCTGGGTCAAAGGGAAGATGTTATTTTTAATTTTACATATGAAATTGCCTATAAACAAATCTTTCCATTTTACATTTTATACTCCCATATACACCAATATTTGGTGCTGTGGATCTTTTTGATTTTAGCCATTCTAGAGGGTGAGTAGTAGTATTTCATTGTAGTTTTACTTTCTAGTTCCCTGATGGCTTAATGATGTTGAACACTTTTTCATGTGTTCATTAGACATTTGTGTATCATCTGCATTGTTTCTGTTATAAGAATTTTGTCCATTTTTAAATTGCATTGTTAATCTTTTATTACTGATTTATAGGAGCTCTTTATATATTCTGGATATGAGTCACTTGACTCATATCCATATACATATATGGGCACATATGTGTGCATATGACAAATATACATATATATAGTGCTACAGGCTAATTATTTTATAAGAAATATGAAATACTCTATAATACATATTGAAAACTTTAAAATCATTATAAAACCTCATTACACAGAATCAGTAAAGGCCATTAGAGTTTTCTTATGTGCCATTTCTTGCAAGTCAACAATTTGTTTTCCAAATAAAGCTGTGAGTTTTGTAGAGAATCTCTGAACTGATTAAACTTAATTCTATTAGACCATGTTGGCTATCATTTTCACATTTTCATCCAAAACTGCTGCAGCCAATAGGCCTGGAGAGTACAATGCTCGAGTCCTGGGTTCATTTGAAGGATTCCAGCTAAGTACATAGGCAAGGGCCAAAGTTTATATCTCCTTCTCAAATCTTTGGCAGAATAGCTACACTACTAAATCAAAATTCACTTTGTATCAAATAATCATATATGTGTGTGTATGTGTGTGTCATTGGTATATATTTACCTTCTTCTCATCTTTTTCACAAGAGAAGGGTTGGTGGAAAATACAGGAGAATTTTATCAAATGTATATAAAGCAAAGAAAACTCCTGGATGTGCCAATAAGCATGTCCCTGGGGATCCACAGACTGTCTAACAGCTGTGAGTCTGTGACTGTTATCTAAAAGCAACCTTAAAAAGGCTCCTTGGGAACAAAACAATATAGAGCATGAATTGCTTATTAATTTTTTGTAAGGGATACAGTAAAACAAATAAGAATTTCTTATTTTGCAGCTAATCAATTAACCATATGTGTTTGCTAACCCATGTCCAATAACATTAGTATTTATTTTTCATTCTTACATTATTGCAAAGAAAGATTAATAGGTATCACATTTATACTTAGAAATGTGCAGCTAAGACTCAGAGCTGAAAATGAATGCCTTTCAAAAATATTTATTATTTTATCATTGAAATGTCTTTTGCCTTCCTTTAGCAAGTTCATTCTATAAACAGATAACTAAAATAACACACTCATCTTAGTTTTATCTTATATTCTGAAGGACTATAGTGTATAATAAAGGTATGGATGGTTAAAAGTTCTCCATTTTCAGGTACTGGGAATATGATGAATGCTTCCTCAATTAAATGAATATATTTAACTCAGATTTCAACATTAATGTAACAGACACTACCTTCATTATTTCATTTCATGACACAAAGCATTTCACGTTGACCTTATTTTCAGACTAATATCACAGATAATAAATGAATGAAGGAAGACCATGAACATGAGAATATGAAATCAATCATCATTAAATACATATAGTTCAAATGGCATAAAGATATCTTCATATTTTCAGAGCAACTAAAGTTTCAATTAGTTTTCAAGACCAGTATTTAATAGACTGAAGTATATTTTCCAACAGATTATCTAAGTGTTAAATTATTATAACTTAACATCTCCATCTATTACAAAAGTCAATTCAGTATTATTTCACTTATTCATGATTCTTAGCTATCTTTTTTTCCAATCATTTCTATCAATTAATATCAACGTAGGTACTACATACAGTAATAATGCTGGGTGTTTAGAAAGCCTTGTAAAAAGCACTCTCTTGAACTAGAGCTGTTTTTACCCACTACTCCTGAGACTTATTTTGTAAGCTGGAAGAAAGGCTCTATCAGCAAATTATAAAATGCCGTTTGCTCTGTTACTCTGTTCAGACAGGATTTGTCCAATCCCATTTCTAGAGGAGAGGCAGTTGACTTAAGAAGAGGTAAAAATAACAGCAGTAACTTCTAATAGGAGGTCAAGCTCAAGCTACTGTGGAATAGGACATATAAATTGCCAGAGATTGAACAGAGTTTCTAGTTAGAGTTGTCAAATGCTGTTTCCTCTGTTCCTTCAACAACAACAAAAAAGGTGCAGGTAATCCAAAAGGTCAGTCTTATCAGGCAAACACAGGCATCACTGTGGATGTTGAAGGATCCAAATAACCACAGGTTAAATAAGATAGAAGCTTATTTTTATTTTAAATGATAGCCTAGACAGTTATTCCAAAGATTTCATAGCAGGTACAGAAGTGATGTGTACAGTGTGTAGTGATGTGCTACCATTCTTTTATGTGACTTCCTTGTGGTTATCAGATGGTTGCTCTAACACCAGACATCACAGCTGCCTTATGGCTAACTATTAAGAGAAAATGAAGGATCCCTCCTCTAAAGAAGCATTCTCCATGTAAGGAAACATCCCAGAATTTTTTATACCACTCTAATATATATTCAGTTATCCAGAGCCAAGTCACAGAGCCACACTTAGCTGCCATGGAAGATGCAATATATAACTAGTGTACTGTATGTGTGCATGCGTGCTCAGTGACTCAGTCATGTCGGACTCTTTGTGACCCCATGGGCTATAGCCCACCAGGTTCCACTGTGCATGAGTTTTCCCAGGCAAGAATACCAGAGTGGGTTGCCATGCCCTCCTCCAGGGGATCTTCCCAACCCAGGGATTGAACCCACGTCTCCTGCACTGGCAGGCGGATTCCTTACCACTAGGCCACCTGGGAGGCCCATAGTGTGCTGTGAAAGTGAAAGTTGCTCAGTCATGTCTGATTCTTTGTGATCCCATGGACTATACAGTCCATGGAGTTCTCCAGGCCAGAATACTGGAGTGGGTAGCTAGTCCCTTCTCCAGGGGATCTTCCCAACCTAGGGATTAAACCTAGCTCTCCCGCATTGCAGGTGGATTCTTTACCAGCTGAGACACAAGGGAAACCCAAGAATACTTCTTTCATATATGTACATATAAGCTTTCAAATATATTTGAAACAAATATATTTGTTTCCTAGTGCAATCTGTCTGAAAAGAAATCATTTAATAAACAGTTACAGGTATCTATTTAACTCAAAATGTGTTAAAGACCTAAGTGTAAGATCTGAAAGATCAAACTCCTAGAAGATAACATAAAATATTGTTTTTAACATAAATTAGAGCAATTAAAAGACACTTGCTCCTTGGAAGAAAAGCTATGACAAACCTAGACAGTATATATTACTAATTTGCCACTCATGGGTTTGGGTGGACTCCGGGAGGTAGTGATGGACAGGGAGGCCTGGCGTGCTGCAGTTCATGGGGTCACAAAGAGTTGGACACGACTGAGCAACTGAACTGAACTGAACTGAACTGAACTCCTCCTTTAGTTGGTATTTAAGTACTAATATTTTTCTTTTTTATTTTCTTTTTTAATTTTTATTTTTACTTTATTTTACTTTACAAAACTATATTGGTTTTGGCATACATTGACATAAATCTGTCACGGGTGTATATGAACTACCGAACATGAACCCCCCCTCCCACCTCCCACCTCACATCATCCCTCCGGATCATTCCCATACACCAGCCCCAAGCATCCTGCATCCTGCATTGAACATAGACTGGCGATTCATTTCTTACATGATAGTATACATATTTCAATATTATTCTCCCAAATCATCCCACCCTCTCCCTCTCCCTCTCCCTCAGAGTCCAAAAGCCTGCTCTACACATCTGTGTCTCTTGCTGTCTTGCATACAGGGTCCTTATTACCATTTTTCTAAATTCCATATATATGCGTTAGTATACTGTATTGGTGTTTTTCTTTCTGGCTTACTTCACTCTGTATAATCGGTTCCAGTTTCATCCATCTTATTAGAACTGATTCAAATGTATTCTTTTTAATGGCTGATTAATACTCCATTGTGTATATGTACCACAGCTTTCTTATCCATTCATCTGCTGATGAGTACTAATATTTTTCATATGCTTGATATTTTGCCTTTGTAATTTACCAGTTAAAGCTCTACCCAGTTCATTATATACACTTTTAATTTTCTTTCTGTTTCTGTAAAATCATCATAACTCTCAATAATATTAACTGATTATGGACTCTGAAGTGACAGTCTTTAAACGACATTCCCTATTCTATAACCTAATGGTTATAGTATCTGGGAAAGAAAACACCCTAAGTTTTTCATTAGTATAAAGTTTAGTATAAATAATGAACTTGCTTTGGCCACACACGCCCAATTTAAGCCTTTTGGTGCCATATGGAAAAATAAGCCTCCAAAAAGTTTGCATTAATTTATAATGTCCCAAACCTTGGGATTGGTTGAATTGGCATCAACTATTTTACAAATAGCCAGTCTGGAGCTTTAATCAAGAATGTAAGAGTAGCTTCCCAACATTTCATGATGCAACCATGGGAAAAGAATACATACTTTAAAAGTATGAATACTGAACTGGTCAATGGCAATGTTGACCCTGATCTAAGTAAGTTTAAGCAAACTTATTAATTACAGATAAAATACATCCTAGCATTTTAAAGACCCTTTAAAATATAAGAAGTTACTAGTTAATCACCAATTATTTAAGTACATATTATTTCCCTACTATACTGCACTTTAATACTGCCATGGTTAGAGGTCTCTGGGCCATGACCCACACAGAGTTCTAGATCAATGTGTTTCAGACTTTAATTCACATACAAATCACCTAATGATACTTTTAAAATGCAGATTTTTATTCCTAGCTGGGACTTGAACATTCTGCATTTCTATTTCTTTTAATTATTTTATTTATTTATTTTTGCCACATGATGTCGCTTACAGAATCTTAGTTCCCAGATCAGGGATAGAACCCAGACCCTCCATGGTAGAAGCTCAGAGTGCTAACCACTGGATTGCTAGGGAATTCCCAAGATTCTGCATTTCTAAAAAGGTCCCAGATGGTGTCTGGCAGCTTTTCTAAACAAAATTTGTACAATAACGTTCCAGGATACTTGGAACAAATATAACTTAGTAGGAAGCCTTTGCTTTTAGAGTCACCAGATCATTTACTGATTCAACTCAAGTCTTTGGTTTACATATATTAAAATGGACTGCTGTTACTTGATTATAATGCAACATTTTCATTTATACACCAACATTATGCTTGAAATGAAACAGTGCTTTTCATTAATAGTACTAAAAGAAATGGTAAATTATTTTTGCCTGGGGAAAGCCAGTCTCTAAATATCCTGCCTTCCTTTGTGAACTGGAGAAGCCCACTGGCAAGAGTCTATGTAACTACAATGCTTAAGTCCTGCTTGCACCTTTCCCCCATCCCCACTCCATTCAGCCTTAGTAAGAGGGCAGGGCAGACAAGCAAATGTCCTGTGCTGGTGTTATGTTATCTCCTGAGATCCTGTTTTAGACAAACTAGAAAGGAACAATTTGTATTCTGACAAGACATCTCTGTGATCCAGAGAAAGAAATATCCTTCTATCCTTCTTGGTTATTCTGTCTGGTCTAGGAACCAAACTAATGTAAGATAGATTAACAAGGGGAAAAAAAATCAAACAAAAGCTTAATAACATGGGAAAGACACAGGAGAACTGAGTAACTCACCAACTGGCTGAAACCCTCACCCTAAATACCAGTCTAAAGACAGAAGAGGATGTTGTGGGGAGTGATTTCAGACTTAAAATCTGGGAGAAGTCACTTCACAAGGAAATAGAAAAGCAAATGTTCGGGAAACAAATGTTTGCTGGTCCACCACATCTAGCTCAAGTCTTTGAATATACCTCTCCTGATAGCTCTATTCTGATTATAGGCTCTTTCTATAAAGTCTTTAGGCAGCTAAAGGGGAGGTAAAAACAAAGATTTCTTGGGACTTTGGGGCCTTAACTGTTTTTAGTTCCCCAAGGAGACATTTTAGGATGGCCAACTTTGCTCCTCTACACAATCAGTTCAGTTCAGTCGCTCAGTCGTGTTCCATTCTTTGCGACCCCATGGAGTTCAGCATGCCAGGCTGCCCAATCCATCATCAACTCCAAGAGCTTGCTCAAATTCATAACCACTGACTCAGTGATACCATTCAACCATCTCATCCTCTGTTATGTTGCTTCTTGACCTGAATACAGATTTCTTGGGAGGCAGGTAAGACGGGCTGGTAGTCACATCTCTTGAAGAATTTTACACAGTTTGTTGTGATCCACACAGTCAAAGGCTTTAGCATAGTCAATAAAACAGAAATAGATGTTTTTTCTGGAACTCTCTTGCTTTTTCTATGACCCAATGGATTTTGGCAATTTGTACTCTGGTTCCTCTGCCCTTTCTAAATCCAACTTGAACATCTGGATGTTCACAGTTTACATACTGTTGAAGCCTGGCTTGGAGAGTTTTGAGCATTACATTGCTAGCGTGTGAGATGAGTGCAATTGGGTGGTAGTTTGAACATTCTTTGGCATTGACTTTCTTTGGGATTGGAATGAAAACTGACCTTTTCCAGTCCTGTGGCCACTGCTGAGTTTTCCAAATTTGCTGGAATTCCTTCACTTCCACTAGCTTTGTTCGTAGTGATGCTTCCTAAGGCCCACTTGACTTCACACTCCAGGATGTCTGTCTCTAGGTGAATGATCACACTGTCATGATTATCTGGATCATGAAGGTCTTTTTTGCACAGTTCATCTGTGTATCCTTGCCACCTCTTCTTAGTATCTTCTGCTTCTGTTAGGTCCATACAATTTCTGTCCTTTATTGAACCCATCTTTGCATGAAATGTTCCCTTGGTATCTCTAATTTTCTTGAAGAGATCTTCTAGTCTTTCCCATTGTATTGTTTTCCTCTATTTCTTTGCATTGATCACTGATGGCTTTCTTATCTCTCCTTGCTATTCTTTGGAAATCTGCATTCAGATGGATCTATCTTTCTTTTTCTTCTTTGCCTTTAGCTTCTCTTCTGCTGCTGCTGTTAAGTCACTTCACTCGTATCTGACTCTGTGTGACCACATAGACAGCAGCCCACCAGGCTCCCCCATCCCTGGGATTCTCCAGGCAAGAATACTGGAGTGGGTTCTCATTTCCTTCTCCAATGCATGAAGGTGAAAAGTGAAAGTGAAGTCACTCAGTCATGTCTGACTCTTCGCAACCCCATGGACTGCAGCCTACCAGGCTCCTCTGTCCATGGGATTTTCCAGGCAAGAGTACTGGAGTGGGTTGCCATTAGCTTCTCTTCATTTCTCAGCTATTTGTAAGGTGTCCTCAGACAACCATTTTGCCTTTTTGCATTTCTATTCCTTCAGGATGGTCTTGATCACTGCCTCCTCTACAATGTCAGGAATTTCCATCCATAGTTCTCCAGGCACTCTATCAGATCTAATCCCTTGAATCTGTATCTCACTTACACTGTATAATTGTAAGGGATTTGATTTAGGTCATACCTGAATGGTCTAGTGTTTTTCCCTACTTTCTTCAGTTTAAGTCTGAATCTTATAATAAGGAGTTCATGATCTGAGCCACATTCAGCTCCCAGTCTTGGTTTTGCTGACTGAATAGAGCTTCTCCATCTTTGGCTGCAAAGAATATAATCAATCTGATTTCAGTATTGACCATCTGGTGATGTCTATGTGTACAGTCTTCTCTTATGCTGTTGGAAGAGGGTGTTTGCTCTTGGCAAAATTTTCTCCTCTCAGTAAATCTTTAAGCCAATTTTCTGCTGATGGGTGGGGCTGTGCTTCCTCCCTGTTATTTAGCCCGAGGCCAAACTATGGTAGGGGTAATGATGGTAATGGTGACCTCCTTTAAAAGGACTTGTGCACGCACTGTTGTATTCAGTTCCCATGACACTGCTGTAGGCCACTGTTGACCCACGCCTCCACCAGAGACTCCTGGACACTCATGGACAAGTCTGGCTCAGTCTCTTGTGGGGACACTGCTCCTTTCTCCTGGTTCCTAGTGTGCACAAGGTTTTATTTGTGCCCTCTAAGAGTCCTCAGTTTCCCCAGTCATGTGGAAGTTCTGTAATCAAATCCCACTGGCCTTTGAAGTCAAATTCCCTGGGGATTCTCAGTCCCTTTGCTAGACCCTCAGGTTGGGAAATATGTTGTGGGTCCTAGAACTTTCTTAACAGTGAGAGAATTTCCTTGGTATAATTGTTCTGCAATTTGTGGGTTGTCTGCTCGGCAGCTCTATGTTGGGGCTAATGGCTTTCTGCTGTCAATTTGGGTCAGTTCCCACATGGCACTTAGAAATACTAACCTCTAGTCCCATCTTTAGTTAGGGAATATTGTGTTTCTTTTCTATCAGGTCATAGGTGGGTAGGAGGATGCCATTAAATTCGGTGAGTGTTTCTCGGTGTAATAGCTGTGCATGACTGCAACCTTAGGAGCTTTTAAAAATATATCTGGATCTCATCCCTAGGTGGTTTTGGCCATGCACATTTTTCTGAAATTGTTTCTATGGTTCAAATACAGAGTCATTGTTTCAAATCTCTAGACTAGAGGCAAAAGAAACTATTCTAGCTCACCATTTGAAACTAGAAAATAAACATTAACCTGACTAACAAAGGTATGAAGAGAAAGAAAAGGAAAAAGTCTAAAATTTAAATTTCAGATAAACAATGCATATGGTTGTATAGCTATATCCCATGAAATATTTGAGATTTATGCTATAAAAGTACGCATTATTTACTTGAAACTGAAATTTACTGGGCTTCCTGCATTTCACCTGGCAAGCCCAATTACAAGGGCTGCTTCAGGCTGCTTGGAAAGAAAATGTAGCTAAGAAAAACTTAAAATAAGGTATCAGTTCAGTCACTCAGTCATGTCCAACTCTTTGCAACCCCATGAATCACAGCATGCCAGGCCTCCCTGTCCATCACCAACTACCGAAGTTCACTCAGACTCACGTCCATCGAGTCGGTGAGGCCATCCAGCCATCTCATCCTCAGTCATCCCCTTCTCCTCCTGCCCCCAATCCTTCCCAGCATGAGTCTTTTCCAATGAGTCAACACTTCTCATGAGGTGGCCAAAGTACTGGAGTTTCAGCTTTAGCATAATTTCTTCCAAAGAAATCCCAGGGCTAATCTCCTTCAGAATGGACTGGTTGGATCTCCTTGCAGTCCAAGGGACTCTCAAGACTCTTCTCCAACACCACAGTTCAAAAGCATCGATTCTTCGGTGCTCAGCCTTCTTCACAGTCCAACTCTCGCATCCATACATGACCACAGGAAAAACCATAGCCTTGACTAGGCGGACCTTAGTCGGCAAAGTAATGTCTCTGCTTTTTGATATACTATCCAGGTTGGTCATAACTTTTCTTCCAAGGAGTAAGCGCTGTCTCTTATACACATCTAGATGTGTATAAGAGACAGATCGTCATTCTCTGGGTCATGAAGATCTTTTATACAGTTCTTCTGTGTATTCCTGCCACCTCTTCTTAATATCTTCTGCTTCTGTTAGGTCCAGACCATTTCTGTCCTTTATCGAGCCCATCTTCACATGAAATATTCCCTTGGTATCTCTAATTTTCTTGAAGAGATCTCTAGTCTTTCCAATTCTGTTCTTTTCCTCTATTTCTTTGCAATGATCGCTGAAGAAGGCTTTCTTATCTCTTCTTAAAAGGATAACTTATTGCATTAAATGAGATTTAAAATCAGTACACTAAGAGGGGAAAAAAAGCATTGATTTCTTAAAAGTTACCATTTTTCCCAGAGCTCGACAAGTGATACTAGTTTCAGTGTAGTGAGTTTTCATATTTCTGTTTGAGATTTGGTTTTGTTTCTTCCCCCTACAGAGTTCCATCCGTGTGTAATTGAGAGGAACTGCAACTTGGCCTGCTGGCCAGAAATCAAGTTCAAGTTGGTACCCTGCTTTGACCTTTTAATGGTAACCGGAAACTGCCTTGTCAGAACACATGTTTGTAAAATGTCCTCTCTGATTTCTCACCATTAACCTTCCTAGTCATTCTCTTCAGGTATCCAGACCCTCTTTGAAGAGACATCAAAGCACAGCATGTGACTTGGATGATTCATTGGCTCAGACCGAACTCAACTCTGTTCTTCTCTACCTTTTTACAATCTTTACCAGTCACTGAGACCAAATAGAAATTATCTGACTATGAATATAAGACCAAGAGTGCTGGATGGAGAGATAATGATATTATTCAATAAGAAACACATAGGCATTAGAGCAAAGAAGTGATGAAATGTCATTGTTCTCTCCCCAGTAGGTGTGTAGTACATGATGGAATGGGTAATATGCATGAGTTTGTTACTATAATAAAAGGTATAACCTCCAGGGATTTGTGACTTCTTTTATTTTTCTTTAAATAACTTAAATGGATGTCCCAACTGTAAGAGACAAAACAACAACAACAACCAAAAAAAAAAAAAAACAATACAGCTCTTCTCACTAAAGATGGCTTAGGCAAGTTCTTAAAATCCTGCTGCTTGGGATCCTCCAGGACCCATGGCAAACTTGAGCCAAAGTAGAGCATAAATGGCCCAAGAATTCAGAAAGAACAGTAACTTCTGGTGAAGATTAAAAACTGGTGTTAAGAAACAGCCTCACAGACTTAGAGAAGGAAGTTACGGTTACCAGCAGGTAGGGTGGAAGAGAGGGATAGATTGGGAGTTTGTGATAGATATGTACACGCTGTTATATTTAAAATAGATAACCAACAAGTGCCTGCTGTATAGCACAGGAAATTCTGCTCAATACTCTGTAATAACCTAAATGGGAAAAAGAACTTGAGACAGATACAAGTCTGCTGCTGCTGCTGTCACTTCAGTCGTGTCTGACTCTGTGCGACCCCATAGAAGGCAGCCCACCAGGCTCCCCTATCCCTGTGATTCTCCAGGCAAGAACACTGGAGTGGGTTGCCATTTCCATGGAAAAAAGAAATCTTTTAAAGCTAGAAGATTACAAATAGAATTTCATAAGCAGAGGAACCTAAAATCAGAACATTTAAGGAAACACAAAGGTACCAGTATGCTTTTATGGGAAGGTTTATAGTCGTACAGTAGCACCCAGAGATCTGGGCAAGAGGATGTGGGACTCCAATTAGGTCCCACATGTCACAGACATGTAAAAATAAAGTGGTTATATCACCCTGGGTGGCTGTATTCTGTGGGGTCTGATGCTCACAGAATAACTTCTACACCCTGGACATTTGCTCTTATCAAACTCTCTTCAGGTTCCAGGGAAACTCTTCCCCAGATGTTCTTTTAAAAAATCAAGTAAAATTGTGAAAAGGTTGTTGATTGTTGTTTAGTCATTCAGCCATGTCTGACTCTCTGCAACCCCATGGACTGTAGCCCACCAGGCTCCTCTGTCCATGGGATTCTCCTGATAAGAATACTGGAGTGGGTTGTCATTTCCTTCTCCAAGGAATTGTCCTGACCCAGAGATCAAACCCAGATATCCTTCACTGCAGGAGGATTCTTTATTGCTGTGCCACCAGGGATTACTGCATCCAAATGCCATAAAGGTTTAAGAGTTGGATCACTGCCGGTGTGAAAGATGAATACTGTTTCAGAATTGGGGGAGGATTTTTGAGTGACAGGAGCATTTAAGGAAAAGACAAATTAATTAACTTGTTAAATTCTTTCCCTCAGCATGAATACAGTGTCCTCCTGTTGGAATAGAATTTCCCAGGACTTCTTCAAAATATGCATCTTTTGCCCCTCTAAATGCTCCAACATATGGTTCCAGAGGTACATAGGAATTAGCATGGAATTCTCCAAAGTTGCACATGACAGCTGAGGAATATTTGGCAATATTACAAAATTTAAATTACTTTTAAGTTTGCATTCACATGTGTAGATATAGACAAATCATGGTTTACATTGTCAAGTGGATAGACACTAAATACTAGAAGCGCAAAGAGCCAATACTGTACAAAATATTTTATAGAATCAATAATACATTTTAAAAATTAAGTTAAAACTGAGTTTTCAATGATTTTGATTTAAAATTTTTATATTCACTTACGAATTATACTGTGTCTTCTGATTTTTGATGAATACTGTTTCATTTTAGAAGAAAATAAAAGCATAAAATTTATTTTATATACTATATGGCTTGACTGGCCATCTTTGAAATACTTAGATATATGGCATGTGGCCTTTCTGTCTCTTTTTTTCCAGCTAAGAAAAATGGGTTTATAGAGGATAAGGTTGAAGGCATTGAAAGATTGTCAATTTTGGGTTTGAATATTATTTTAACAATGATGTGCTGCCTAATTAAAAATCAAAGCCATATGATACCATATTATATAGAGAATGGTCTGGTGTAGAGTATGAGGGAAAGACACAGGACTAGAGAAGCAGCACAGGCAAAACCATGTGTATGTGTGTAGAAACTCATTCCTGAGCTCTCTGTGAAACTTTAAGCACTATCACTTGAATTCATCAAGCTTTAGTTTTATGATCTATAATATCAGCGTAATAGCACACTTCTCAGTGGATAACTTTAAGAATTAGAGACAGTGTGGGTCAAAGTGCTTGGTAGATGCCCAAGTAACAGAGTGTAACCATAAGAAATCATAATATATTTTCAGGCCAATAATAATTATTCACTTTGACTACATGGTTCATTTTATGTCTAGGTTTATAATATTCATAAAGAACATCCATGTGATACTTTTCTTTTGTTAAAAAAAATTAAGATCATTTTGGCTCCTAAGTTCTAAGGATTCCACAACTAAGCAACCATGGCTAGAAATATGACAAATATGATAAATTGTTCCAGAAAGAAACACAAAAAGATTTGCAAAGTGTGTTATGCATTTATAAAAGTTGTTATTTCAAGAAAGCAGGACAATCCAATCATTTCTATTCACACTCAGTTTAGGTCACTATTTGTCAGGGGCTTCCCTGGTGGGTCACTTGGTAAATAATCTGCCTACAATTTAGGAGACCTAGGTTTGATCCCTGGGTTGGGAAGAACCCCTGGAGAAGGGAATGACTACCCACTCCAGTACTCTTGCCTGGAGAATTCCATGGATAGAGGAGCATGGCGGGCTACAGTCCATGGGGCCACAAAGAGTTGGACACCACTAAGCAATGAATACTTTCAACTTATTTCAAATACTTAGTACCAAATGGATGGGCAGACCAAAAGACTTTGAGAGAAAGAAATATCTAAAGTACATGTTGAGAGCATATCATTACATACTTACAAGGTTTCTGAATAAACAGACTATATTTAGTTTCTCACCTTTGAGAAGTTGTATTTTTTGGATCAGAATTAGTAAGATAGAAAAATTAATGTCTTTAATAGCCTATTGGTCAAGGCAAACCCATAGAGTCAATGTAATCAAATATGCAGAAGTAAACTAAATGATCAAGTCCTGGTGTTTAAAGACTATGCTGTTGCCAGAAATACTTAACAGACATCATAGGACTTGTTGACTCAACACCTTGTTAATTCACGAGTTAACTACAGTGGTATGCAGAATTATAATTAGTTATATGTCCTATTACAGTTACACCAAAGACATGCTTTTTGAACAGCTTAAAAAAGGCACTCTGACAAGTAGATAAGTCCATAAATAAATTTTTTAATGCTGCATACATCATCAGAAACTGCATCCATTTGCTTTTCTAGAACATGCTATTTTAGGCATATCCGTACATTTTAATAATCTAAAAAGCTCCCTAAATATCAAGTCCTTAAAATCATTTGTAGCACTTGTAATGATACCTAAGTAATATATCTAAGTCACTAGCTAATTAACGTCTGCCATATGTCAGGTTATGTATTAAATACTTTATTGGGGAAAAAAACAGTATTTAATGCCAGTAATAACACTACTTTTTACATCAAAGGAAAACTGAGACTTCAGTTTCAAGTCTCTTCAGAGACAAGTGTAACTAAATGTAACTGAAACACACCCTGCCTCCTCACTCCCCACAACCTCACCACAGCCTGACTTGGAACACACCTGTTTCAGGAGAAGAAGTGGGTGTGGAAAACTACCACCTTTTCAGAAAATAAACTTCATCACCAAAACTACCAGGAAGGTCATCACTGCTGCTACTGCTAAGTCACTTCAGTCGTGTCCGACTCTTCACAACCCCATGGACTGCAGCCTACCAGGCTCCTCTGCCCATGGGATCTTCCAGGCAAGAGTACTGGAGTGGGGTGCCATTGCCTTCTCCGAAGGTCATCACTAGACACTCTCAATATACTCAAAGAAGAATCAGTAAGAAGAAACCCAAGGTCTCTCACTTATTACCCATCACCAGGAACTCATCCCATATATTCTGGGCATTCTCTAAGTTTAAATCATCATTGCCCCTCTCTAACACTCAACATCTTTTCACTCTGTTCCCTGGAAAATCCCATCTTTCCTGAATGTTCTTCTGAGAGCATCCACTCCTCTGAGGACACTATGCTCCATGTAGCCTCAAAGTAAGGTCAGTGTCTTTCCTGTTTCTTATTGCTACTTTCAAACAACTGTACTATTACTCTCTATCTCTGGAAATTTCAAATCTACAGGTAAATACCATTGACATATCACTCACTTTTATTCCCTCCCTGATGCAGGCATTTATGTTCCATGGCCCCTTTCCTCATATTTAATACATAGTTGCTGGCTCACTTCTATTCTAAAAACTACTTCTTTCATGATTCCTGGCAACCTTTATTTTCAAACTGATACCCATGTAATTCAACTTCTCTCACTGGTATGAATGAATTTGCTGTGGTCCTGGTTAAGGCAATACTTCCCCAAATGCAAAAAAAAAAAAAATTTCATTTTTTTTTCTGCAATTCTCTTAACTCCATACTATTCCTTTCTAACCTATGAGATAATTCTAATTGCAGCAGAATGTGCTATAATATCATGTAACTAGTGGCTTAATTTTTCTGCTTTTTTACAATATAAATCCTCCCATAATTGTCTATACTCACTGTTTATACTTCCTTTCCTCTAATTCTTTCTTGCTTTCATGCCACAGAGGATTGGGGGATGCTATAACAATAACTTATTTTTGACAAGGTCAAAAACAACCTCAGTAGTAACAACTTTATCAGCCAATTCTCAATTCTTTAATCAGTAGATTACTGGTAGCATTTAACACTGGTTTTTTTCTCATTTTTTCCCCCACTTCAAGGACACCTCTCACTCTGGGTTCTCCTCCTACCCTCTGTCTACTTTTACTCTCTTTTACCAATGCTTCCTTAGCTTCCCATCCTCTAGTGATGGAGTGTCTTAGTGTTGAGTCTTTTGATTACTTCTGTCTCTGTGCTAGGTCATCTCAAACAGACTCAGACTCACTTTGCAATTCATATATCCTCAGAATGTCAGTTATTTAACTGCCCACTTGACATCTGGATGTGAATGTCTAATAGACATGTCAAACCTGTTAGGTTAAAAATTGAATTCCCCATCTCCCCCACTTGCCAAACCAGTTCTTCCCAGTCCTGTCATTTCTCTTAGAATAGAAACAAAAAGCTTACCCTCATCTACAAGGTTCTACAGGCTCCGGTCCTCTGAGACTCCCCTGATATTATATTCTAGTCCTCTCCCTTCTCTTCCTCAACTTCAGCCAACTGGCCTTGCTAATCATGCAAATAAACCAAAGGAAAAGATGTCCAGGCACACACTGCCAGGCCTCAGTGCAATTACAAGCTGTTCTGAGGCCAACACTTAGGCCTTGGTATTATGGAAACTGGTCTGATAGGCATAAGCTCGGCCATGTTGTTCCCCTGATGATTTCAGTGCACTAAATAAAGCACCAGGAATGTAATCAACACTCAACAGACATTTGTTAAATAAAAGGATTAAATGAATAATTATACTAAAAATAAAGTGAAAAATATGTGTGGTTTTTTTCTAATTAGAGCCTAGTTGAGGTACCTGGATTGTCCAAATTGGGATAAGCCAAATTAGACATGCCTAAGTATGTTTAGAATAAATTTCTACTAATAATCATTTTCCAGCCCTTCGGTTCGCTTAAATTTCTTCTCATTAAACTGTTTAAAATTTGCTCCTCTTTGATTATTTTACCTTCTAGAGGTACCTTAGATAACCACTCATTTGATTTTGATTTTACGACAGTCTTGGGGTTTGATTTTGCTCTTAGGATATGTTTCTTCTATAAGTTTGGTTCCCACTTGAGCTCAGCATTTGTCTAAAAGAAGAATTAAGAGTGGTTTGGAAAACTGAAAACAATTTTTCTCTTAATGTATTACCTTCATTTATCCAAGTATTAATTATTGGCTGCTATGAGATGCCTATTTGCAACAGTAGCTCTGGATAAAAGCTGAATAAAGGGTTGTGTTTGATTTTGTTGGTAGGATGAATTTAATTTTTCTCTCTCCCAGCACTGTCACATTACCCTTGTCTCCTATGTATTAAATATGACTTTCCAAACTTCTTACTTGGAGATATACGTAGTAAACAATGCAGAATTTGACTACTATTTATCCAATGAGGGGACTTATTATGATTTTACTTATTAATTGTCTAGAATTCATAATTTCAAAACATATGAAGACATGTAGAAATATATTTTACCTCATGAGGCTAGTTTATCTACTTAAATATTAAATATTCACAAATTTACAGTAATTAATGTTAGTTAAATAACAGTGACTACTAAACATATGGATCTTACTAGCCCTGGGTATGAAGAAAGTAAATGGATAATATTTAATAAGCTACAATTATAATTTTGAAGCCAATTTTTAAAAGATATTGCATTAATCTATTTGCAGGATAAGATTTCAGTGGAGAAATATTTTTACTTAAGTTGTCTTTATTTAATTCATATTTTGTAAGGATTTATCATCATTACAAGTACAGAATATTTATAATTGCTTTTTAAAAATATCACCTTCAGGAGAAAAAAAATGTGTATTTATTTGCTTGTATCTATGTGGCCACACAATTTCACTCATGTCACATACTAGCAAAGTAATGTTCAAAATTCTCCAAGCTAGGCTTCAACAGTACAGGAACTGAGAACTTCCAGATGCATAAGCTGGATTTAGAAAAGGCAGAGGAATCAGAGATCAAATTGCCAATGTCTGTTGGATCATAGAAAAAGCAAGATAATTCAAGAAGAACATCTACTTCTGTTTCTTTGACTATGTGAAAGCTTTGACTGTGTGGATCACAACAAACTGGAAAATTCTTCAAGAGATGGGAATACCAGACCACCTTACCCACCTCCTGTGAAATCTGGATACAGGTTAGAACTGGACATGGAACAAAGGACTGATTCCATATTAGGAAAGGAGTACATCAAGGCTGTATACTGTCACCCTGCTCATTTAACTTATATGCAGAGTACATCATGAGAAACACTGACTGGATGAAGCACAAGTTGAAATCCAGATTGCCGGGAGAAATATTAACAACCTCAGATATGCAGATGACACCACCCTTATAGCAGAAAGTGATGAAGGTGTAAGAGGAGAGTTAAAAAGCTGGCTTAAAACTCAAAATTCAAAAATGGCATCTGGCCCCATCACTTCATGACAAATAGATGGGGAAGCAATGGAAACAGTGACAGAATTCATTTACTTGGACTCCAAAATCACTGCAGGTGGTGACTGCAGCCATGAAATTAAAATATGCTTGCTCCTTGGAAGAAAAGCTATGACAAACCTAGACAGCATATTAAAAAGCAGAGACATTACTTTGCCAACAAAGGTCCATCTAGTCAAAGCTATAGTTTTTCCAGTACTCATGTATGGCTGTGAGAGTTGGACCATAAAGAAAGCTTAGAACCAAAGAATTGATGCTTTTGAACTGTGATATTGCAGAAGACTCTTGAGAGTCCCTTGGACTGCAAGGAGATCAAACCAGTCCATTCTGAAGGAAATTAGTCCTCAATGTTCATTGGAAGGACTGATACTGAAGCTGAAGCTCCAATACTTTGGCCACCTGATGTGAAGAGCTGACTCATTGGAAAAGACCTTGATGCTGGGAAAGATTGAAGGCAGGAGAAGGGGATGACAGGAGGATGAGATGGTTGGATGGCATCACTGACTCAATGGACATGAGTTTGAGCAAGCTCCGGGAGATGGTGAAGGACAGGGAATCCTGGCATGCTGCAGTCCATGCAGAGTCAGACATGACTGAGTGACTGAACAACAAATGTGGCTACATAATGGGTTTGTTTAGGGAATACCTACTGTGAAGTACAGAAGGTCTTATTAGTATTTCTTTATTAAACAGATGTACTGAAAAATACATATCTTAGACCTAGCAATTAATGGTGCTGTAGCTAGATTTTTCATCTCTGTTAGATTCTCTGAGTGAGCGAGTGAGTGAAAGTCACTCAGTCGTGTCTGATTCCTTGTGTCCCCATGGACTATACAGTCCACGGAATTCTCCAGGCCAGTGTATTGGAGTGGGTAGCCTTTCCCTTCTCCAGGGGATCTTCCCAACCCAGGGATCAAGCCCAGATCTCCCACATTGCAGGAAGATTCTTTACCAGCTGAGCCACAAGGGAAGCCCATGAAAGTCACTCAGCCTTGTCCAACTCTTTGTGACCCCATGGACTGAATTCTCCAGGCCAGAATACTGGAGTGGGTAGCCTTTCCACTCCTACACATCATAAAGGGTCCCCTTCCAACTCTTAGAAGTAGCTATATTTTTTTTTCCCACTCCTAGAAGAGGAAACATGATTCTTTAAATTTTTTAAAATTATCTCAATCTGATAAAGGACACATATGAAATATTTACAACAAACCTCTTACTTAATGATGCTACATTGACCACCTTTTTACTAAACTTGGGAAAAGAATAAGAACATCTGCTCTTATCAGTTTCATTACAAATTGTTCTGGAAGTTATAGTAAGTATAATAGGACAAGTAAATGAAATAAAGGCCATACCATTTGTCAAATATTAAGCAAAAATGTCACCAACAACCTTATCTCCATAAAATAGCAGTCTAAACAATCCTATGAGAATTAAAATGTAGATTTTACCCACCTCATACGAAGAGTTGACTTACTGGAAAAGACTCTGATGCTGGGAGGGACTGGGGGCAGGAGGAAAAGGGGACAACAGAGGATGAGATGGCTGGATGGCATCACCGACTTGATGGACATGGGTTTGGGTGAACTCCGGGAGTTGGTGATGGACAGGGAGGCCTGGCGTGCTGTGATTCATGGGGTTGCAAAGAGTCGGACACGACTGAGTAACTGAACTGAACTAAACTGAATATGTAGGATTCAAAATTTATATAGAAGCATCCATTTCCATATGGAAGGAAAACTTGGGAAATGAAATAACCAATCTATTTAAAAGGGCATAAAATGTAAATATATTTAACAAAAGATATAGAACTTCTCTCTACTGCCAAAATAAAGAAAAGCAAAATAAATGTGATCTCTACCAAGTTTACATATTTGAATACTCAGTATTGCTAAGATTTCTTCTTTCTCTGAATTGATCTATACATGCAGCATAATCCTAATTAATATCTCAGTGGGCAGGGAGGTGGGAGGGGGGCACAGGATTGGGAGCTCATGTATACCTGTGGCGGATTCATGTTGATGTATGGCAAAACCAATACAGTCTTGTAAAGTAAAATAAAGTAAAAAAAAAAAAAAAGAAATATGGAAATGCAAAGGAGCTAGCATAGACAAAACAATTTTGAAAAGAACAAAGTTGTCGGACTTACATGATTTGATTTCAAGAGTTACTGTAAAGTTTCAGCAGTCGAGGCAGTATGTCCTTATCTGAGGTAATATACTTTGATCAATATAACATCAAGTCCAGAAATATACACATATATAGACTAACTGATTTTGACAGAAGTGGCAACAGAATTCAACCAGGAAAACAATCTTCAACAAATGACAAAGCAACTGAATATCCTTCAAGGAAAATACAAGCCTCAATTTCTACTCATATGGAAAAATGAATTCAAAAGTATAGACATAGAAGTAAAAGCTAAAACTATAAAGCTTCTTAAAAATAAAACAAGAAGATCTCAACTGTCTTGATTAAGACAAATATAGACAGACAATAAATGCACTAAACAAAAAAAGTAACATTTGAAACACACATCTCAAACAGGCCTTGTATCCAGAGTGCATTAAGAACTCTTACAACTCAAAAGTCTCTTTTGTGAACAGACTCTTCACAAAATAAGTTATATTAAAAAAATTTTTTAAGTAATAAAGCAATGTCCTTACTTGAATTTCTGCAGAAATGATCTGGAAATGAAGCATATGAATCTCCTAAGCCCATTTAGAAATACCTGTGAATAAATACATAAAAAAAATAATAAAGACAAAAATTACAGTAACAATTGATTGTAATCAATGAATATTATTTGTTATAAACTACTAAAACATTGCTCTTATTTCTTTCCCAAGAACACTGGGGATAGGAGAAGATTCAGTTTAAATATAAAGTCATCCAGAACTACCCTCTGAACTACACACTATTCATCTGGTCCCTTCATACTCACTACCGATTTATTTACTTTTATCTTTAAACATCCATTTTATGACTTAAGATTTTGGGTGGCAATTTTGGGAAAGATTCCTTAGGAGATAACATTAAAGTGTACTTAAGGTAATTTTATCTTACTCTTTAACTTCATCACACATTCACTCTCAAGCATACAATAACAATTATCAAAATTTTTGATCCTCAACACATGATTGAAACAAGGGCCATACAGCTACTTAATGCAAATATTTCTAAGACCTTTTAAAAATTACAAATTTCAAACACAGATGCCTACATTGAATATGAAGTATCTTAGAACAGCTGTTAATAAGGTGGGATTTAGAACTCTTTCACATTACTGATACAGTAATAAAAGATTAGATATACAGAAAGGAAACAAGATTATAAATGCTATACACCTTTTCATATTTCAATATCTTTAAATTTATGACTGAGTGTAAAAGGACTGAGATAAGAAATGAAGGGGTTACTGTGTTGTGAGCTCCGTTGACTGCTTAAACAAATTTTCTACCAGAATAAAGCCCATCACTAAGAAGAAAATACTGGTAGTATAATCCAAGTTAAGGAGGACAGGACCAATGGGAGAAAAGAGAAGTTTTTCAAATAAAATTTAAGGAGAGGAACAGAGGAGCCAGATCCCAGAATATATGAAGCAGGATTTCTTGTTAATTCATGAAAACAGAAAAAGAACAAACATGAGAATGATGGTGTAAGGAAAGCTGTCCTGGCCTAAACTGTTCTGTGAAAGAACAGGAAAAGCAGTTTGATTTCAAAATACCAAACAAAAAAATGGATCCTGGTTAAAACTCCATACAAAATTAGGATATGGGGGGAAAAAAAGAACAAACTAGTGTATCTAGTGTATAGACAGTCAAGGTACAGAAGAAATGCCTGCCCACAAACTAGATTTTTAAAAAGTAACTTACATTTTACTCAAAAACTATTTTTTCAGCTCTGTTGACATAAAACTGACACTGTAAGTTTAATGTATACAAGGTGATGATGTGATCACCCATGTATCATCACTTTTTTTTTTAATGCTGAGAATGTTTTAGATCTACTTTTAGCAACGTTTGAGCAACATTCAACTATAGTCACCATGCTATACACTAGATACCCCCAAATTATTTATCTTATAACACAAAGTTTGTACCCTTGGATCAACATCTCCTCATTCCCCTCTCCCCATTCCCTGACATCTACCATTCTATCATCTGTTGCCATGACTTTAGCTTTCTTTAGATTCTACATGTAAGTGAGATCATATAGTATTTGTCTTTCCCTGATTTCTCTTAGCATAATGTCCTCAAGGTCCATCTCTGTGGTTGCAAATGGCAGGATTATCTTTTTTCAAGGAATGCTATTTCATTGTATATATACACCACATTTTCTTTATACAGTCACTGGTCCATGGATACTTAGATCTTTTCTGTGTCTTGGCTATGGAGAAAAGTGCTGCAATGAATATGAGGTGCCCCTAAATCTTCATTAAATTTTCAATTTTCTTCTCTTAAATTTTAGTGTAAGTGTTATATTATAAGGAAAAAGAGAAATATTCAGGCAAAAATTTAGTCACATATGAGGGACAGATAAACTATTATCAGATTTTACCAAAGTATATACTTAATATCAGAAGACAATGGAAATGACTAGTTATTAAACTTTAGTAAAGAAAATCTTAGCTAAGAATTTTGTACCCAGTCAATAAATATTTAAATGTTAAGGCCAGGGCCAGAGACAATCTTTTGAACATGTACGAACTCAGCAAATATTTTTGCCATGAGACTTCAGCTAGTAAAGTTCCAGAGAATTATCTTTAGGCATTCTGAAGGACTGGAGAGAGAGTGACTTCAAAAGTGACAGTGAGAATTGAGTATTACCTGTACTTAAGACCACTGGTTGGTTATAAGGCTAATAATGTAATATGCAATGGTCAATACCTGCTGAAAATACAGATCATCTCACCTGAAATGGAGAGAGATGGGAGAGAACACAAAAAGTAAAATAAACTTTTCGATTGTGTAAAGCATTAAATAAAAGAAAAATGACTGATTCAAATGTGACACTAAGAGAAAAGGGAAGAGATGGAAAAGAAGGTATTAACTAACTAAAACTAATTTCATAGCTGGGAACCAATGAAGTATAGCTAAATGAAAAGGAGGCCAAGGAGACTAAACATATAAGAAACTAATTATAGAAAATAGTCAAAACTTCCTTAATTCCAAAAAGATATGGCAGATAGAGACAGAGAAACGAAACATAGCAAGAAGTATAAATGGGTTGAATTCATCTACTCAAAAACAAATGTTTTCACACTAGCTAACAATGCTAAATTCAATAATATGCTGTATATGAGAGAAACTTAAATTGAAAAAACTAAAAAAATTAAAAGATGTGCATAGAAAGAATGTATAGTTCAGTTCAGTTCAGTTCAGTCGCCCAGTCGTGTCCGACTCTTTGAAACCCCATGAATCACAGCACGCCAGGCCTCCCTGTCCATCACCAACTCCCGGAGTTCACTCAGACTCAACGTCCATCAAGTCAGTGATGCCATCCAGCCATCTCATCCTCTGTCCCCTTCTCCTCCTGCCCCCAATCCCTCCCAGCATCAGTCTTTTCCAATGAGTCAGCTCTTCGCAAGTGTAGTTCAAGAGGTTCTAAATTTTCAGTTTCACTTTAGACATTTGGCATTGTATAATATCATAAAAAGAAAACATAAAACTTCAGTAGAGAAATACATCAAAATAAGGAAAAATGCAATGATCCATTTAACATCATCAAAATATATTCAACAGGCCTGCATTCTAGATTCTCTCTTTTTAATGGTAATAAAAGGACCACATACTACTTTGATTCAAAAGCATTCTAGGACAAACCTTTCATTATAATCATAGCATCCATTCATTCTTAGAACACCAGTAAGTAGTTGCTGAACTTTCCCTGAGATAGGGTTAGAAAAGAGACAACTAGCAATTACAAATATTATGGGAAGTAATAACATAACATTTAAGAAGTTTATTTTAAAGACAGTCCTTTGAAAGTGAATTTGCCTGTTTGATTTGCCTTTAACAAACTGCAGAACACATCAGTAAAATTCAAGTATTGTTGAGAAGCAGCAATTAATGTTTCTTTCTTAATATTGATGTCATATTATCATTTATCACCAAACTTTCATCAGAATATTTTTGAGGAGGCTTAAGAACAGGAAGAACTTATTCTCATTGACCTGTTTGTACCATTTCTTCACACCCCCTTCGATTAACTGCAGTATTTCACTTGTATTATAATTATGACTTCAATCATAGTGTCTTGAAATTCTTAACATGACTAAAGTGTTGTTCTGTTTTAATTTATATCACATCAAGGCTTCTAAATTTCCTCATCAATGGGGGGAGTTCATTGTACCCTGAAGTTCTGTCTCCCTCTAGGTTTAGTCTTTGTTTGACCTCACCTCCTCTAACGTTTTTGTTTTGTTTTTCATTTTCAGTCCTTGTATCTTCAGGCAAAATGAGCCCTCTGAAAACTTTTCTGTGACTCACTCGTCCTTTTCAGTAGATGGCACTGTTATTTAGGCTAAACAATTTGTCAACAGGGCAAGTAATTATTCTCCTGAGATATTTTTCCTAGAACAATAGGGTGTCTATGTGTGTAAAATTAACACTGACTCATACTAAAAAAGGAAAATGAGCTGAAGAAAAACCTCACAAACCGTGGCTTTACCAAAATCATGAAAATATTTAAAATATAACAAAACATCCAAGTGAACTCAAACTGAAATGTTCACTTACCATTTTTGTATTTTTATTTTTGTTTAAAAAAAAAATCAAGGGTGATTTGGTCAAAGAGCTGAAAACCAAAGGCCCACTTTTGCTCCTCCCAAGTTCCAATGATCAATAAATTGACCTTATATAATTTATATTGCTTTAGCATCATTCCTTCCAAAGAAATCCCAGGCCTCATCTCCTTCAGAATGGACTGGTTGGATCTCCTTGCAGTCCAAGGGACTCTCAAGAGTCTTTGCCAACACTACAGTTCAAAAGCATCAATTCTTCGTTGCTCAGGTTCTTCACAGTCCAACTCACATCCATACATGACCAGTGGAAAAACCATAGCCTTGACTAAATGGACCTTTTTTGGCAAAGTAATGTTTCTGATTTTCAATATGTTATCTAGGTTGGTCATAACTTTTCATCCAAGGAGTAAGTGTCTTTTAATTTCATGGCTGCAGTGATTTTGGAGCCCCGAACAATAAAGTCTGACGCTGTTTCCACTGTTTCCCCATCTATTTCCCATGAAGTGATGGGACCAGAGGCCATGATCTTCTTTTTCTGAATGTTGAGCTTTAAGCCAACTTTTTCACTCTCCTCTTTCACTTTCATCAAGAGGCTTTTTAGTTCCTCTTCACTTTCTGCCATAAGGGTGGTGTCATCTGCATATCTGAGGTGATTAATATTTATCCCGGCAATCCTGATTCCAGCTTGTGCTTCTTCCAGCCCAGCGTTTCTCATGATGTACTCTGCATATAAGTTAAATAAGCAGGGTGACAGTATACAGCCTTGACGTACTCCTTTTCCTATTTGGAACCAGTCTGTTGTTCTATGTCCAGTTCTAACTGTTGCTTCCTGACCTGCATATATGTTTCTCAAGAGGCAGGTCAGGTGGTCTGGTATTCGCATCTCTTTCAGAATTTTCCACAGTTTATTGTGATCCACACAGTCAAAGGCTTTGGTATAGTCAATAAAGCAGAAATAGATGTTTTTCTGGAACTCTCTGGCTTTTTCCATGATCCAGCAGATGCTGGCAATTTGATCTCTGGTTCCTCCGCCTTTTCTAAAACCAGCTTGAACATCTAGAAGTTCACGGTTCATGTATTGCTGAAGCCTGGCTTGGAGAATTTTGAGCATTACTTTACTAGTGTGTGAGATGAGTGCAATTGTGCGGTAGTTTGAGCATTCTTTGGCATTGTCTTTCTTTGGNGGTGGTCTGGTATTCGCATCTCTTTCAGAATTTTCCACAGTTTATTGTGATCCACACAGTCAAAGGCTTTGGTATAGTCAATAAAGCAGAAATAGATGTTTTTCTGGAACTCTCTGGCTTTTTCCATGATCCAGCAGATGCTGGCAATTTGATCTCTGGTTCCTCCGCCTTTTCTAAAACCAGCTTGAACATCTAGAAGTTCACGGTTCATGTATTGCTGAAGCCTGGCTTGGAGAATTTTGAGCATTACTTTACTAGTGTGTGAGATGAGTGCAATTGTGCGGTAGTTTGAGCATTCTTTGGCATTGTCTTTCTTTGGGATTGGAATGAAAACTGACCTTTTCCAGTCCTGTGGCCACTGCTGAGTTTTCTAAATTTGCTGACCTATTGAGTGCAGCACTTTCACAGCATCATCTTTCAGGATTCTTTGGAAGGAATGATGCTAAAGCTGAAACTCCAGTACTTTGGCCACCTCATATGAAGAGTTAACTCATTGGAAAAGACCCTAATGCTGGGAGGGATTGGGGGCAGGAGGAGAAGGGGATGACAGAGGATGAGATGGCTGGATGGCATCACTGACTTGATGGACATGAGTCTGAGTGAACTCCGGGAGTTGATAATGGACAGGGAAGCCTAGCGTGCTGGGATTCATGGGGTTGCAAAAAGTCGGACACGACTGAGTGACTGAACTCAAGTGAATTTATATTGCTAAATGTTTTCAGGTATCTAATTATCTATAAATGGATAAAAGAAGCTGGATCTATTGGAGTTGGGGTTGAGAAGGATTCAAGCTGAAGATGCTTTCAAACTGTGGTGCTGGAGAAGACTCTTAAGAGTCCCTTGGACAGCAAGGAGACCAAACCTAAAGTAAATCAACCCTGAATATTCATTGGAAGGACTGATACTGAAACTGAAGCTCCAATACTTAGGCCACCTGATGCGAAGAGCCGACTTATTGAAAAGACCCTGATGCTGGGAAAGACTGAAGGCAAAAGGAGAAGGGGGCAACAGAGGGTGAGATGGTTGGATGGCATCATTGTCTCAGTGGACATAGTTTGAGCAAACTCCAGGAGATAGTGAAGGACAAGGAAGCCTGGTACACCACAGTCCATGGGTTGCGGGAGTCGGACATGACTTAACAACTGAACAACAGCAAGGTGAATATACCAAGGCAATCACTTATTAGCCAAGTGAAATCAGCATTTCACGGGCCTCAATTTTACCCATAAAATAGAAATGATAATACTGAAATACAGGGTAAAAAGGGAAGAGATAAACAGAAGAGATAATGTGTGTGTATATATATATATATATATATATATATATATATATATATGCCATGCCATGTGGCATGCAGGNCACCACAGTCCATGGGTTGCGGGAGTCGGACATGACTTAACAACTGAACAACAGCAAGGTGAATATACCAAGGCAATCACTTATTAGCCAAGTGAAATCAGCATTTCACGGGCCTCAATTTTACCCATAAAATAGAAATGATAATACTGAAATACAGGGTAAAAAGGGAAGAGATAAACAGAAGAGATAATGTGTGTGTATATATATATATATATATATATATATATATATATAGGCCATGCCATGTGGCATGCAGGATATTAATTCTTGACCAAGAATTGAACCTGTGCCCCCTTCAGTGGAAGTGCAGAGTCCTAACCACTGGACTACCAGGGCATTCTCCATGTGCATAATTATAATTTACCTACCAGCTCAAATAAGCAAAAAAAGGAAAAAGAAACAACTGAAGGAACAAGATTAAAAGGAATATTCGCTCGTCTAACAAAAGAAGTGATTTCTGCACACATTTCAATGTATGCATTGCTATGACATCTCAGAACACCAACAGTGGCCTTACAGGTTTCACTTTTATATCTAGTACCTGATTCTTTTAATACTTAAGCCAGGAGGTCACACCACACTTTGTACTTGCCAGGGCGAGACTGTTCATAATTACAGGGATCATCATGGAACTGTCTCAAGGACTTTGAACCACAATCTTAAAGCTTTGTTATTGTAAATGAAAGGATCTCAGGTCTCTCCTAGCATCTCATTATTCCAAACTCTGACTGCACATGTATTTTATGTATTTGCTTCAACTATCAACAGATAGAATCTAGCATAAATTGATTTCAATCTCCCATATTTAAAAAAAACTGTCAAATAAAATTCTTTGTAACCAATACAGTGTGCAGATTTTTTTCCCCCTACAGGGAGAATAATGAGAAGGGTCTTATGATCCCACTAGCAGCACTGCATTCCAACTCACCCCCCTTCATCACCTCCAATTACAGATTTTGGGAAATTGAAGAATCCTCTTATTAAACATGGGGATCCCCTAGAGGAGATTCTCATATCAACTACATTAAAAACATCTTCTTCTCTTTCAAATGCCTAGAAAAGGGTTTTCAGATTCCTTAAAGATTACCAACATAACTCTGCTGTTGCTGCTGCTGCTGCTGCTGCTGCTGCTAAGTCGCTTCAGTCGTGTCCGACTCTGCGCGACCCCATAGACGGCAGCCCACCAGGCTCCCCTGGGATTCTCCAGGCAAGAACAGTGGAGTGGGTTGCCATTTCCTTCTGCAATGCATGAAAGTGAAAAGTGAAAGGGAAGTCACTCAGTCTTGTGACCCCATGGACTGGAGCCTACCAGGCTCCTCTGTCCATGGGATTTTCCAGGCAAGAGTACTGGAGTGGGTTGCCAGTGCCTTCTCCAAAACGTAACTTTACACTAGAGCAAATAACAAATATACCCTGGAATTGCAGGTATTCCCATAGCTAAGGCTGGAGGAGNTACCAGGCTCCTCTGTCCATGGGATTTTCCAGGCAAGAGTACTGGAGTGGGTTGCCAGTGCCTTCTCCAAAACGTAACTTTACACTAGAGCAAATAACAAATATACCCTGGAATTGCAGGTATTCCCATAGCTAAGGCTGGAGGAGGAAATGACAACCCACTCCAGTATTCTTGCCTGGAGAATCCCCATGGAAAGAGGAGCCTGGTAGGCTACAGTCCATGGGGTCACAGAGTCAGACATGCCTGAGTGACTAAGCACCATAGCAAAGGATGGAATTAGTTGGAAAGAAATTGTTTTCTCAGGGAATGAGAAGTTCTATCTAGTCTGATGAAAACCCTTTCATTCTTTTCTATGGCTGAGTAATATTTCATTATTATGTGAAATACATGTGCATGTACATATGTGTGTGTGTCACACATTTCTATCCATTCATCTTAGTCAGAAAAAAGAATGAAATATTGCCATTTGCAGCAACACAGATAGATCCAGAAAATATCATACTAAGTAAATCAGAGAAAGACAAATATCATATATCACTTACATGTGGAATCTGAAAAATAATACAGGTGAACTTATTTACAAAACAGAAATAGACCCACAGAGATAGAATGCAAACTTATGTTACCAAATGGGGAAAAAGGTGAGAGGAATAAATTGGGAGTTTGGTGTTAACCGATACATGTGACTATATATAAAGTAGACAAATATCAAGGACTTACTGTGTAGCACAGAGAACTATATTCAATCTGAAAATAAACCATAATGGGAAATATGAAAAGTATATAACTGAATTACTTTGCTGTATACCTGAAACTAAGTGTTGTGAATCAACTATACCTCAATTAAATTTTTTTCAATAAATTATAACCCTTGCCCCTAGAGATGGTGGTAAGTATTCAGCAGTTCCTGAGCAGGGAATTTCAGATACAAGGCATGCCAGCACACCACTGAGGTGGCCTATAATTCTTTACATGTCTTATGAATTGCAGAAAAGGTAGATGCAAAATAGATCAACAAGTTGTCTACATCAGTAACATGAAAGAAGTTTATTTGAGTTTTTTTTTATTATTATTATTATTTTTGTATTTATTTATTTTTTTACATGAACTCCCAAAGATCCTTAGGTGACTGTGACACAAACTTTAGCAGGGATTTAAGAGAAGATATAAAAATATAAAGCCAAACCATAAATATGGCTGCCATAATCTAGGTGAGGTAAGCACAAGTTCAGGGATTTTGCTAGTTAGGGTAAAAGTATGTATAAAATGTGTAGATCAAATATTTATATTAATTTGTAGGAATCTATAGTAAGAGTAATTGTCACTATTTCTGATTAGTTCTAAGAATACCAGAATAAGAGACTGTAACAAGAAAACAATATTCTATGAAAAAAAATACCAATGGTATGACTGCTCCCAATATAAAATCTAAACAAATGGATGTAGATTCCATCCACATACAAATAGGTTTTGGTTTTATTTCACCTTCCCCTCAAGGTCATCTTTGGGGCTGTTCCTCACAGATGAGAAGATGAAAAGAATACTTCTAAAAAATATAGTATAAACAGTGGTGCTTTTCTTTTTTGATCTTTGATGGAATTGGATTTATTTTGTGGTTCAGCAGCCTTCAGAATCTTATTAAAAAGTCTTCTGCCATGCTATGAATGTCATCCCCACAATACTCTTAGTGGAAAGTTTGTCCCAAATATGAGATGGCTTTCTACAGAAGGTGAAATACAACCATTAAATTAAAAAATAATAAAATTAGTCTCAAAAGCTTACATTTTTCATGCTAGCCTCAAACAAAGGGAAAATTTTAGTTCCAAATAGAAAAATAAAACATTCACCTTCTATGCAATTTAAATTTCAGTCTAAGGCATGGATTCTAAAAGTGTGGTCCAAGGACCTCCAGTCTTCCCTGAAACTGTCCCAGGGCTCTGCAAGCAAAACTATTTTCATAATAATAATGTCATTTGGTTTTTTCAGTCTCATTCTCTTTCAAGCATTACAATCAAGTTGCCCAGTGGTTCATTAAATGTATATGAGAAATCAAGTGCCTTCTGTTGAGCCATGTGGTTCAAGACAGCTGCTCAGGAAGCTCCTGAACTCGTCTCCTTCCCCAAATACACCAAATCTATGGAACAATTTTCTCTGAAAAAATACCTGCAAACTAGTTGAGCAGCTACTTCATTCATATCAGGCAAAGGAGAAAAAAAGCCATATTGAGCAAGTAAGAAAGTCAGAGAACCAGTTTTACCATAACCTCCCCCTCTTCCACTCTTGGCAACAACCCATGATAAGAGAGGGGATTCATGAACTTGGAGCTTTGCACACCTGAGGAGTGAAGTGTTCATACCCTACATTGGGCAACCACAATTTTGAGACCTGCACCCAGAGCATTTGGCTTTCAAAAAAGTGAGGGTCACCTCCATGAGATGCAAAGAACTGTACAGATATGAAAAAGAGAAGTCATTTGAAAAGCACTCAGATTTTATGTGAAAAGACTCATTTCCTCATCTTAAGGCTTCACCAGAAGGGCAGAGGCCTCCTGGGATTCTCTCTGGCGAGGGAGACTGTGGCGTATCATTTTCGTGCTCTCACTCAAAGCCAGTGGGTGCCATTTTGTCCCCTAATAAAACAGTTCTAGATATTTAAGAGATTTTCAGACATGTAAAACATTGCCATATTTAGCACTACTTTTTTACCATGAAGATACATTTTAAAATAAAATTATATCTACATGTAATGGGTTTATTATTGCTAATTTTTAAATAATCTTTTACATTCTTTTCAGTTTTAATTTCTAATATGATAAATATCAATAGGTTCAATCCACATCAACACTAGCTTCTGAGGAGCTTCCTTAATGTTTTAAGAATTTAAATAGCTTTCCTGAGACCAAAAATTTTGAGGACTACTGAAGACTTGAGTATTTCTATCTGTTCTTTATCTCAAAGATTTGACTTTTGTTATTTTCATAACAGTTCAAAAATTTTGACTTTTCTTTTAAGTAAGACAAATATGTAATCATATTATTTTCAAAATGTGCCTTAAAAGATTTGATCCAAAGTGAAGGCATATAAGGCAATAAGTTCAATACTTGTGGCAATCTGCAATGATGGGTAAGTACTGAGAAATAGCACCAAGATGAAGAGGGGCATTTCTTTCAGAGAAAAAGTGTTACTCATGCATATACATTACCTTTAATTTCCTACAGCATACCACAATTTAATATACACTGAATTTTTAAAAAAATCTTAATTTTTAATCAATCATTTTAATCTTAATACTTAAAAAAACACATAATTTAAAAATAATCTGGGAGACTTCCCTGGTGGTCCAGTGGTTAAGTCTCCATGCTTTCACTGCAGGGGGCACATGTTCCATTCCCCATCAGGGAACTGAGATCCCACATGCCATGTATACAAAAATAAAATAAAAATGGAGTATTACTCAGCCATTAAAAAGAATACATTTGAATCAGTTCTGATGAGGTGGATGGCACTGGAGCCGATTATACAGAGTGAAGTAAGCCAGAAAGAAAAACACCAATATAGTATACTAATGCATATATTAAAAAAATCTTAATTTTTAATCAATCATTTTAATCTTAATACTTAAAAAAACACATAATTTAAAAATAATCTGGGAGACTTCCCTGGTGGTCCAGTGGTTAAGTCTCCATGCTTTCACTGCAGGGGGCACATGTTCCATTCCCCATCAGGGAACTGAGATCCCACATGCCATGTATACAAAAATAAAATAAAAATGGAGTATTACTCAGCCATTAAAAAGAATACATTTGAATCAGTTCTGATGAGGTGGATGGCACTGGAGCCGATTATACAGAGTGAAGTAAGCCAGAAAGAAAAACACCAATATAGTATACTAATGCATATATATGGAATTTAGAAGATGATAACGATAACCTTGTATGCGAGACAGGAAAAGAGACACAGATGTATAGAACAGTCTTTTGGATTCTGTGGAGAGGGTGAGAGTGGGATGATTTGGGAGAATGGCATTGAAACATGTATAATATCATATAAGAAACAAATCGCCAGTCTAGGTTTGATGCAGGATACAGGATGCTTGGGGCTGGTGCACTGGGATGACCCAGAGGGATGGTACCAGGAGGGAGGAGGAAGGGAGGTTCAGGATGGGGAACACGTGTACACCCGTGGCAGATTCATGTTGTGGCAAAACCAATACAATATTGTAAAGTTAAAAAAAATAAATAATTTTGTTAAAATAAGATAAAATTTAACATAAAAATAATCTGAACTCAAGAAATATTTTTCCTGCATGTTTCTCACTTGAGGGTTATGAAAGAGCCACCAAATGGCAAATACACAGCAACTTATCAAAATTATTTCATAGGATGATCAAATAAAACTCTCTATTTTGTGTTAAAGAATTGTGATACACTGCTCTTTCTTTTAAAAATAATTCTTTCAGAGAGCTTAGAAGAAGGCTAATTTTCACCACCAGGCTCTGACAAGATATCTAAATCTTGTGCTGAAATTGCTGGTTCAGGCTTGGACTACTGAGAAGTACCTGTCAATCAAGCAAAATTGTGTGGTGGCTTGTCAATCCTTGTCCACAAGCAATTAGAAGAAAATGACCTACAGCATTTCCATTTGTACAGAGAGAATTTAAAGGCCTGTCTTGAAAGGTGAAAGGCAATTTCATTAAGCCATTGCTGACAGAGAAAGAAGACCCTCTTGATGGGAGTTCAGCCCATAAATAACACAGTCCTGGAAATAAGCACTAGTAATTGTGCCTTACAACTAAAAAGGAATTAGGGCAGACATACTAAATATAAAGCAACAGGCCTACATTACAACAACTTGCTTTACACCGTTTTTGTGTTTGTGCTCTTAAACTAACATTTTGGTAGATCTCCCAGATTATGTAAACTTTTTGTCTTATCTATGACTTCAGGTACTTAAGGGCTATAGTAAATATAAAGCTAACTAATGGCTTGAAAAATGAAAACTTTTCCCTCTTGTATATTCCTAATACCAAGCATGATGCTTAGGGGTTTTGGTTTTACTTTTTGTAAAATTCACATAACACAAAATGTTAATATTTTTGAGTATACAGTTTAGTAGTATTAAGCACAGTCACACTATGCTTAAGCAAGCATCACCACTATGTCCAGAAGTTCTAATGTCACAAAATCAAAACTCCATACCAATTAACAATAAGTCCCTCTGACCTGCTACTCCAAGTCTTGAATTTTTTCTACCTAGCTGGTATGATATAGTTGGAAGAATAGAGTTCCAAGATTCTGAAGATCTGGTTAACACATCTCTGTCATCATCTCAATTATGATTAGATACACTTTGACTATCATTAGATACTCGTTCTCGCTTTATAGAAAACCACTTGACCCTGCTACCTTAAAAGATGGCAAACATTTGGTGAACTGATATGTATAATCAGTGAAAACCATGCACACACCAGGGTACCTCTCTGAGAATTGGATGGAAATGTGGAGAGGAAAGACTGATATAATTATTTAACATGGTGGTTTTCTTGCAGTATTATGTTCTTCCTGTGCATAGGAGCAGAGAAAATGTTTTGAAAATAATTGAACTACATAAATATAAAACAAAATTTTTTTATTGGTGGTATTAAAGAAAATTTCAGGGGCTTTTAAGCAAAGAATATGTGGGTCCAGATTCTACCTCCGAAATTTTTTCTTGCTTTCTGACCAAGTTACTCAAGCTTTGTGAACTTCATTGTCTTTACCAGACACATACAAATGGTGATCATTACCTTAAAGCAGTGGCTCTCAACTGGAGGCAATCCCACCCTCAAAGCAACACTTAGGAATGTCTGTAGAGACATTTTGGGTTGTCACAACTGGAAGGGTTGCAACTGGCATCTAATGGGTAGAACAGTGTGGTGCTAAACATCCTACAATGCACAGCTCACCTCCCCACCAAAAACTAACAATTATTTGCCCAAAATGTCGATAGTTGTAAGGTTAAAAACGATTCTGCCTTAGAGCGCTGTTGTGAGGCTCAAAAGAGATCCCCTAGCAAAATACTTAGGACATCCAAAGTGCTCAAAATACTAGTAGTCCCTTTGTTAGCTTTGTTGACTTGTGAGTATAAATGTATTATCTACAGCTAAATTTGGATATGCTGAGCTTCCATCTATTTTATTAGCTGGATGTCTAATCTTTTCTTTGAGTTCCTCTCCTAAAACTGTACAAGAAGGCCCAAGAAAACTTCCACTTGTTAAATACATATTTCTGTAATCTCTTGTATGAGCCCCAGATAAGATGGTTTTTCTTCTAGTGTCTTTTGGGGTTGGAGTGGGGGGGTTGAGGAAAATGCAATCCACTGCCTGCAACTCTGCACATTCTTTGGCTTATTATCTTCAAATACAGTACAATTACAAAGCAACATTTCAGTGACTGAAAAAAATCATCAGAAAGTTGAATAATTCCAAATATTAGTAGATACAGGCTTTAGGCTACTTCATTTATTACTGGTGTGCAGACAATGGTGCCATCTGACCTAGTACAATTAAATGTATCGATACTCTAAAATGCAGCAATTCCAGGCTAAGGTGAACAGCCTTGATGACCTGCATTGTATTATTCTGGGAATCTGAGAATTGATGGAAGTTGGAGATCATGTGGTAATCTGACTGTCTCTACCTGCAAGAGTAGATAGATTAAAAACTAGTCATTGCATACCAATAAGTACTCAGCAAACAGAAGCAATAAATTATGTCATAAATACATAGTTGGAACCTAAAACACAGTAACTTGTAAAGAAAGCAAAGCAAGAAACAAAAACCAGAATGAGATATATATCATTGTGTGTGTTAGTCACTCAGTCATGTCTAATTCTTTGTGACCCCATGGATTGTAGCCCACCAGGCTCCTCTGTCCATGGAATTTTCCAGGCAAGAATATTGGAGTGGGTTGCCATTTCCTTCTCCAGGCTATCCCCCTGACCAAGGGGGATCAAACCTAGGTCTCCTGCATTGCAGGCAGATTCTTTACCATCTGAGCTACAGGGAAGTCCCCATATATCATTAAACTAAATTAAAAAAAAATCTAAATAAATTAAATTTTAAAAAAGATTTTAAAAATCTTCCCCAAAAGATTAGAAATCAGTAAAAAAAAAAAATAAAACAGTAAGTACAATAATTTGACTGTATATCATTGGTGGCATGTACTCTGAGGACAAAAGAAACTTAAAAAAAATAACCTCAAACTATTTTCAATAGTCAATAGGTTTTTGCAATGTTGATACTGTAATTCAAACATAGTTGTATGTGTACTGTGTGGTTAAGAAAAGAAAATATCATGTTGGTACAACTGGTAACTGAGTTTGTTTGTTTGTTTTTTTTGCTTGATGTGGGAGAAAAAAAATAACATTTCTGAGAGTAATTAAAAGCCTTCTTAGGGTTATGAACTTGAATTGAAAGCATTGAAAGACATGGTGTAAAATTCATGGAAAAAAATATATTTCAGGGACTTCCCTGGGGGTCCAGTGATTATGACTCCATACTTTCACTGTAGGCGGTGCTGTTTCGATCCCCAGGCAGGGAAATAAGATCCCACATGCTGCATGGTGTAAGCAAAAGTTAAAAAACAAAAACAAAAACAATGTATTTCATAGGCCTCTTCACTGAAAAGGTTTCGGAACTAGGACTAACCCAGCAGCAATTTGCACTACTAGTGCCCAGACTGTGGTCTCCAAACACGATTTCCTATTAACAGGAAAGGGAGTCTCTGAACAAATGGCTGAATCCAGGTCTGGTGTAGGAAATATATGAGTAACCTGGATCACCTTGTCATAGTGTTAAGCAAGGGAGATTTCAAAAATTATTGAAGGCATAGCAGAGTGTTTCAGGAGCCAACCTGAGTTGTCTCTCACTAGCCAAAGTTGTCACCATTTGAGCAACAATAAAATGAAGACTGTGCTGGATTGGAACATTGAGTGTGCTTACATTAAAAAACAAATTATATAATCGGCTCCAGTTTCATCCACCTCATTAGAACTGATTCAAATGTATTCTTTTTAATGGCTGAGTAATATTCCATTGTGTATATATACGACAGCTTTCTTATCCATTCATCTGTTGATGGACATCTAGGCTGCTTCCATGTCCTGGCTACCATGGCAGATTCATGTTGATGTGTGGCAAACCAATACAATATTGTAAAGTTAAAAAAAAAAAAAATATATATATATATATATATAAAATAGATAAACATGGCCCTACTGTATAGCACAGGGAATTGTATTCAATATCTTGTGATAAACTGTAATAAAAAGAATATGAAAAACAATGTATATATATGTATAACTGAGTCACATTGCTGTACAGTGGAAATTAACACAATATTGTCAATCAACTATCCTTAAATAAAATAAATTTTTATTTTTATTTATTTATTTTTTTTTAATTTCTCTTTATTTTATTTTTTTTTTTAGTTTTTTTTTTGTATTTATTTATTTTTTTACACGAACTCCCAAACATCTGTCTCTTATACACATCTAATNGGAAGGACTGATGTTAAAGCTGAAACTCCAATACTTTGGCCACCTCATGCGAAGAGTTGACTCATTGGAAGAGACCCTAATGCTGGGAGGGATTGGGGGCAGGAGGAGAAGGGGACGACAGAGGATGAAATGGCTATATGGCATCACCAACTCGATGAACATGAGTTTGAATAAACTCCAGGAGTTGGTGACGGACAGGGAGGCTTGGAGTGCTGCGATTCACGGAGTTGCAAAGATTTAGACATGACTGAGTGACTGAACTGAACTGAAATGGTCTAAAGATGACTTACGTGACAGAAAAGAGCACTACTTATAAATCCAAAATTTATTGCAGGAATAGGATACAATATAGCAAAATCATTAAAGTCAATATATGCATCACATCAAAAGGCTGTCTCAAAGCAAGTGAACCTAGAAAAGCCAGGCTCCTGATTGCCTATAAAGCAGTCTTGCAAAAAAGTCAAACCTGAAGCTGATCCAACCTGTGTCAATCTATTAGTTGCCCTGCCACAGGGAAGACAAAGGAACATAATTAACAACACTGTGTGGACACAATCAGCCAAGTACATCTTGTAGAAGAGTCTGCCAAAAAATTACTTTTTAATATAATATTTGAAAGGAAAAATAAGTGGGTTTATGGAGTAAATAGATATAAAAGCATACCAATCAATTGCCATTTATGGTTAGTGTTCTGATTCTGATTCAAACAAATTGTATACAGAAATTGGAGAAGTTAAAACACAGGATATTTAATTACTTTAAAAAATAAAAGTTTTAAAAAATCAGCTGTAATGATGACATAGAAACTATAGTTTTTTAATCTTTCAGATATACTGTCTTAGAGTGTTGAGGTTAAATGAAATAACGCACATTTCTTAGCATACATCACCATGCAATAGATGATGGTTATTAATAGCATTTTAAATTAAAGTCAGAATATATTCACCTTCAGGAGTCTTTTCTACTTTATCAGGATTTCTTAAATCATGCCATTTAGGTAAAAATAAAAGTAAGTTAAACTGAAAAAAATATACTCAACTGATGTTCAGAACTTCATCTGGGCTGCAGTAAAACCAGTCCCATACAGACCATTCAAATAGATTTAAATTGACAAGGGCAACAAATTTTCACTTGTTCAACAGTATCTTAACAAATCATTTTCTCCTTTCTGCATTCAGAGAGAACAATTATGTAGAATCTTAAACTTGCAATGACACTGACATGATATTTTTAAGGTGATAATGAACATTTTGTATAATTTGAGAAATTACACTTAATAATTTATTTTTGTTCAGTTTTAAAATTGAAGAGAAAATATATTTGCCTGAAGCAGAACATTTAGTATGGGCTGAGTTAGCATTGAAAGTGAAGTGAAAGTCACTGTTGTGTCCAACTCCTTGCAACCCTATGGATTATACAGGCCATGGCATTCTCCAGGCCAGAATATTGGAGTGAGTACCCTTTCCCTTCTCCAGGAGCTCTTCCCAATCCAGGGATTGAACCCAGGTCTCCCTCACTGCAGGTGGATTCTTTACCAGCTGAGCCACAAGGGAAGCCCGAGTTAGCATTACTCATATTAATATTCACATATATCTTGAGGCGACATTGTAGACACACTATTGTGACTTTTATGTAGACTGTGTAAACAAAAGATAGAGATTTAGTACAATGAAACAAAATCCAAAACACATTCTTTATTTCCAGGTTAAATTTAACCACCTGACCTTCCTTAAGGCAAATGAATGGAGAAAGATGTTTAATGAAACAGTAACACTCATAATTTGTTTTTTGTTTTTTGGCCATGCCACATGGCATGCAGGATATTAGCTCACTGAACAGGGATCAAACCCATGTGATAATCTGATGTATGCATACACTGTAAAATAATTATCATAGTCATAACATTCATCACCTCACAGTTGTTGGTTTTTTTTTATGTTTTTGGTGCAAACGATTAAGAGCTACTCTCTTAGCATGTTAAATGCAAGTATATAGTACAGTATTATTAACTATACTCACCATGCTGTAATATTAGATTCCCAGAACTTATAACTGAAAATTTGCACCCTGGCCAACATTCCCTTAATCTGCTCTCTGTCCTCGGCCCAACTTGGTAACCACCATTCTACTGTTTCCACATGTAAGTGATGTAAATGACACCACAGGTTACTATGACAAATTCTATTTGTCCTTCTCTGTCTAGCTTATTTCGCTTAGCACTCAGCTTAAGACCCTCAAGGTCCACCCAGGTTGTTGTCAGCAGCATGATTTTTTTTTTACTATTTTTTAAGGACTGTATAACATTCCACTGAGTGTGTATATGCATATATGTATGTATGTGAGTATATATATATATATA
>SJYX01023870.1:61531-80496 GCA_006410675.1 Oreotragus oreotragus | reverse complement strand
ATATATATATATATACACACACACACATGCCTATGCATATACCCCAAATGTGCACACATATGTATATACTTGCATAATATGTACACATTTGTTGTTGTTTAGTCACGCAGTTGTGTCTGACTCTTTTGTGACCCATGGACTGTAGTCTATCTGGCTTCTCTGTCCATGGGATTTCCCAGTCAAGAATACTGGAGTGGGTTGCCATTTCCTCCTCCAGGGGATCTTCACAACCCAGGGGTCAAACCCATGTCACCTGCATTGGCAGGTGGGTTTTTTACCACTGAGCCACCAGGGAAGTGTGTGTGTGTGTGTGTGTGTGTGTGTGTGTATTGCATGTGCATGTATAATACTCTGTGTGTGTGTATCTCACATTTTCTTTGTATGTTACATTTTCTTTATCCATTTCTCCATCCATGGACACAGGCTGGTTCCATGTTTTGGCTATTGTAAACAGTGCTGCTATGAATGAACACAGGGGTGCAGATAACTTTTCAAGACAGTGATTTCACTTCCTTCAGATATACCCAGAATTGAGATTGCTGGTTACTATGATAACTATTTTTAATTTTTTGAGGAACCTCTGCAGTGCTTTTAATAACAGATGTTATCAACTGTTCCTACAGTGTGCCAGCTTCCCTTTTCTCTACATACTCACCAGTATTTGTCACCTCTTGTTTTCTGATAATAGCCAACCTGACAGGTATGAGGTGATAGATCATTGTTTTTGATTCACATCTCCCTTATGATCAATGATGTTGAATATCTTTTCATGTGCCTGTTGGCCATTTGTAGGTTTCTTCAGTAAATGTCTATTCAGGTCTATTCCCCATTTTTTTTTTTTTATTTTATTTTATTTATTTTTTTTTTATCCCTAAGACCTATTTTATTTTATTTTATTTTATTTTTTTTATTTTTTGATATAAATGGATTTTATTGAGAATTGTATTTTTCCCCATTTTTAAAAGCAGTGTATTTGCTGTTTGTCATTAAATTGTAAGAGGTCCTTATATACTGTTGACATTAACCCTTTATTGGATATATGATTTTCAAGTATTTTCTCCCATTCCACAGGTTGCCTTTGCGTATTGTTGAATGTTTCCTATGTTGTGAAGAAACTTTTTTGTTTGACATAGTCTTACTTGTTTAATTTTGCTTTGGTTGCTTGTGCTTTTAATGTCTGATCCAAAAGAATCACTGCCAAGACCAATGTTCCCAGATTTTATGTTTAAGCCTAAATTTTACCACCTAAATGAGAAGCCCAAGCTCCAGAAAGTAACAGGCTCACACCTTGATTTCAGCCTTGTGATACCTTAAGTAGAGAACCTGGCCCCAATGTGTTCAGACTTCTGACTTACAGAAGTATGAGCTAATAAAGGGGTTTCATTTTAAATCACAAATATGTAACAATTTTTTACACCAAACTAGAGAATTTCAGGCAGCTTCCCTGATGAAGAATCTGCCTGCAATGCAGGAGAAAAGGGTTTGATTTCTGGGTGGGGAAGATCCCCTGGAAAAGGAAATGGCAATCCACTCCAGTATGTTTGCCTGGGAAATCCCATGGACAGAGAAGCCTGGTGGTCTACAGTCCATGGGGTCACAAAGAGACACAACTGAGTGACTAAGCACCTTAGAAAACAAATGCGCCAGGTAAGACATAAACACAAATGTGCACTCATGTGATTTAAATAGAAATGTCACTGTGTAATTTAATTACACAATTAGTTAAAAACAATAAATTGCCTATCAGGTAGCATATTCAGAAACAGACTTGTTTTTCAAATTATAAACATTTTTTTCCATGTACAAAACTGCGAAGATGAGTATTTGGCAAAGCAACAATTACATCAATCATGATGCAAGGATCTTTGAAGGGCGGTGACTTAAAGACTTCAGAGTCCTTTGAAGGCAGTCAGTCCCTAGCACATAGCTACTCTTCTAGAACAATTTTGCCAAATGGCTTCCTAGGAATCCCTAGGTTGAGCTTTCCTTCTGTTAGGTTGAATTTTCCTTAGAGAGATTTGCACTTACTAGTTTGGATCAAAGGGTGAACTGCTTTGGTGTGCTGTGTGCTGGAGGAGATTTATGAAGCCATCTCCTGAGGCGCTGGGGTTATTTCTAGGAGTAAGTTATTACTTTATTATAAGCTGCATTTTCCAAACGCCAAGTGGATAGGGCAGGACTCGAGTGGATAAAGTCCCTGGAGGCCTATCTCTTCAGAAGTTTCAGTGTATAGGTAAAGTTTAGCCAGAGGAGTATATCATCAAGTGAAACTTTTGATGGTGAAATTCTCTTTAAAAAGCTTTCCAGACTATTCAGAGAATCGAAGAATTGTTTCTAAAAAGTGTATAGAACATATGGAAGTATATTGTGAGAACATGAACTCATTTTGTTCATAGCAATCAAGACCTAAAGAGATTTATGGGGTTGTAATGGCTTTTTTTTTTTAATTTTTAAAATTTTATGTTGGGGTATAGTTGATTAACAATGTTGTGATTACTTAATTTTCAAGAGCTGTTAATCTCCTGGTGCAGGGAAAATTCCATTTCAGTTTTGGACTATAACAGTGGTCATACAGGAACTCAACGTGAGTTTTCCTCAAAAGACAATCAATCGTACTTAACTTTGTGAAGGGTGTGTGTTTGTGTATGTATAGAGACTTAATTCATACATTCATTTTTACATGCCCATCTTACTTCTTCCAATTCTCCCTTGAGTCTGTGCTCATGACCACACATTTTCCCATGTTATTCTTGATTTAAATCAAAATAATGTGTGAAAAAAATAATAACGGGTAACTTTCCTAGGTGGCTCAGCAGTAAAGAACCCATCTGCCAATGCAGGAGACTCAGGTTAGGAAGATCCCTGGGTTAGGAAGATCCTCTGAAGAAGGAAATGGCAACCCACTCTAGTATTCTTGGCTGGGAAATCCCATGGACAGAGGAGCCTGGTGGGCTACAGTCCATGGGGCCACAAAAGAGTCAGACATGATTTAGTGACTAAACAACAACAATGCTTAGAATATATTCATAATTCAAAACACCTCTCCCTTTCCTCTGCCCCTGCTTCCCTTGTTCCATTCCACCCCGACTCTTATTCTCCTCTTTCTGTCTATAATACTTTATATATACTTCCATTATTTATAACTATATACGTGCCATACAAGTTATTATGAGACACTACTTAGATTTTTACTTGATATTTTCATAATTATTCCACTGCCAAAGGACCTTTTACCGCAAGTCTTACTTCATTTTGGTTTTGTTCATCTAGATTTTATGCCTTAGATTTCAGTCTGTGTTGTGGCCAGTGTTCATTCAAGGTGTTCAATGCCTAGCACTGTACCACCGACACTTGGCTGCTTATTAAGACATGTTGTTATGTAATACTAACTAGTGACCTAAGAAGAAGATTAATATACATAAATATACATACATATATATATACACTATATATACATATATATATATAATTTGACCTTAAAACCCATCTCTGAGGCATTCTGGCATTAGATCCTTTAGCAAATAAACACAAAAATCTCAGTTTCCTAATCTATAACTTTCTTACCTTAGAGGCATTTTTGTGGAATTAATAACATGTGAATCACTTTTAGATCCACAGATGAAAAAGCCTTCTCTAAATGCTACGGATTGGCTAATTATACCATAGGGGACATTTGGGTTTATATTGTAAAGCATGCATATTTATAGCTCTTTTATTTTAATTCAGGTTATTTTAGCTAAGAAAGCTATTTTTACTACTGAGGATGCCTGGTATTTTCTTGTTAATAACTTTAAAAGATATAAATAGTATACTGAAGCATTTAAACCTAAAGGTCAAACATGCTTGATGCATAAAAGGGGTGTATATATTATCAAACTTTTTTAATCAAAAACCATATGTCATTGGTGTTTGCACCCTATTTAACCCATGAATGGAGAGATTCATTTTTAGTATAGAAGCCACCATGGGCCTAATTTGTCTCTAACATCTTGATATGTAGGCTTGCATGGTCATTAAGAAATGGTGTTGAATAAACTGGGGTTTTCCCCATTTTCTTCAACCCCATTTCATAGTCTTTGTGAAAAAGCTAGTTTTGAACCATCTACTTTTCCATCTAATCTGCATGTAATAATATATTCATCACATTGAAGCTGGTAATGTATACAAACAAAGTCCAGCTCTATTCCTACAGGACTGCAATCTACCAGGGCAGCCAGAGATAAACAGATTACTTTAATACCACTAATTCTGTAACAGTGGCTTCAACACAAAGTTTATAGAAGGGAAAACTTCTTTCTTTTGGTATCTAGGAAAATTTCAAAGAGGAATTGATAGGTGACTTTATAGTGTGGACCATGAACAAAAAAATGGAGTCACTTATGTCAAAAGGATCTAAAAATGGAGCCAGGAGACCATTAAGGAAATGAAATATATGCAAGCTGCCACCACCCTCCCTCACCCCCAGTGCAACATAAACTTTTGACCCAGCCATCCTGAGACAATCTGGAACTTGTATTTACTCCTTAGAGGCCATAGCATAGTAAACAAGATGCTGCTGGCAAAAGACTAAATGCTTGCCAGCACTTACTGTACAATAGACCTGCAAAGATAACCTAAATTACTTCTCTGGAATTACTAAATTATTTCTTTGTTGTCTTTATAAATGCCCATCATTTTCTATTTTCCTCAGAGCATATTTGAGTTGCTACTCAAATCAGTGCCTCCTGAATTAAAATTCCTAAGATTCCATATAAACTCTACTTCTTATTTGCCACCTTCTGCATTGCTTGGTCGACAAAATACAATTTACCTAGGTATTTAAGGAAATGAGGCATCACACAGAGGCATCTCAGAATCTCCAGGACTGCATTTAAACAGAGAGGAAGGTCATCCAGTAGTTGGACCTGGGGGCTTTCATCCTATTATACCATTCCCCACCTACTTCCTGCTGTACACCTGACCTGTGACTCTAGGGGCTCACACGCATGCATTATAACACAGCAGGCGTGGTAATATGCACACCATGGGTGTTTTCTCTCCCTCCTCCTACTTGCCAGCAAAACCTGCCATCCATGATGGATGCTGAAGCCGTATCTTCCCGGTCCCAGCCACTTGCTAGTAAGTGTGTCTATTTAACTAAATTCTGCCCAAAGACAAGTCTCAGAGAAGAGAGAAGGGTTACAAGTCAAAGACAGGAGTGATAATAAAATGAAAACTCTTATCTACTTAGCTGTACAGATGTGATATCTGTATGGCCCAAGTATCCCCAGGCAGTAAGAATTCTGAGAATGAAAAGCCAGCGCTCTAAGTGTGGAGGGAAATCATTTTGGCAAACGTCTACTTAATAACATTGCTAAGCATCTCAACTTATCCTGGAGATCCTTCTCTCTAGGCTTTTTAGTAAGATAAGTACTAGACTTGATGTCATAACTCTGCTAATGGATACAATATTAAGATGGAGCTCTCTAGTGTCATTTACCAGATGATTTTATGTTAATAAATGGTTTGATATATTTTAGAGTACCTACTTCAACATGCTGCTGCTGCTGCTGCTGCTGCTAAGTCGCTTCAGTCGTGTCTGACTCTGTGCAACCCCATAGACGACAGTCCATCAGGCTCTCCCGCCCCTGGGATTCTCCAGGCAAGAACACTGGAGTGGGTTGCCATTTCCTTCTCCAATGCAGGAAAGTGAAAAATGAAAGTGACGCCGCTCAGTCGTGTTTGACTCTTAGGCATGGACTACAGCCCACCAGGCTCCTCCGTCCATGGGATTTTCCAGGCAAGAGTACTAGAGTGGGGTGCCATTGCCTTCTCCAACTTCAACATGCAGTGTCTAGAAATGTTAACTAATAGCTAGTATTTAAAAAATAATTTCTTAGTAGATGTATTTATGGATTCTAAAGAAGTAACACATGGTTATTGTTGTTAGTATAATAAACTGGATTGGCTCATGCACTAATTGTGGCAATCAGGAAGGATGTGATTGGTAAACACAGCTCACAGGACTGAAACAGCATGGCTTGTGAACCAACAGTTTATTTTGAGGAAGGAGTATGACACAGAAAAGGCATCAAAGCCAGGATTGGAAGATGCCAGGTTCAAGCACCAATTATCCTCGCTTTGAAATACCTATTCCAAGACATGATCAGGGAGCTCAAATTGAGTCTCAGCTTGGGCTTCTTACACAATTCTGTTCACTTAGGCATATTCTTGCTATGTAACCAGCTTGTGCCAGAACTACATATTAAACCAGTCTCTACATAATCAGTACATAATGCTCAAAAGTTGGTATTACCTCTTGAATCCATGGTGACAAGAACAACACTATTATTTATTTCATGTTCTGACCATTGGTCAGGTTGGGCACAGGTCTTTTAGCAAGACAACACAGGTCAGTTTTAAGCCTGCTAGAATTAACCCTTAGTGCACAGGAGGTATGACAAACCCCACAATTCATACTTCTACTTTAAACAAATTATCTGAGCAACATTATACATATCTGTAAGCAACAAATTATCTTAAAAGTTATATGATTATCTGAAAACCAAAGGTAATAATTTCTTGAAAAGGAAACATTTTAGATATGAAGAACTAAACAAATATATTATTTCTCACTGCTACTGTTTGGTATACTAGACCTGTTCTCAAACATTTTTATCTCAGAACCTCTTTATACTCTTAAAAATTATTGAAGACCATCAAAGAACATTTTTGTTTGTTGTGGGGTGGGGGCAGTGAAGGTGAAAGTGTTAGCTGCTCAGTCGTGTCGAACTCTTTGCAACCCCATGGAGTGTAGCCCACTAGTCTAATCCATTCATGGAATTCTCTAGGCAAGAATATTGGAGTGGATTGCCATTCCTTTCTTTAGGCAATCTTGCCGACCCAGGGATTGAAGCCAGGTCTCCTGCATTGTAGGCAGATTCTTTACCTTCTAAGCCACCAGGGAAGTCCTGGGGGTCGGGGTTGGTGTTATTTATTAATATTTAGCCTATTAGAGATTAAAACAAATTTAAAATTCTTTTTAAAGAAATATATTTGCCAAAATATAAAACATTTACTCAGAAGAGTAGGACTGTTTCACAATTTTGCTAATTTTTTAAATGTCTAGCCTATTAGATGACAGGCAGGTTCTCATACGTTCTACTTTAAATTGGCTGTGATGTTACATTGGTAGATATACATATATGAACAAAACATGGCCTATTATAGAGAAGTACTTGGAAAGGGGAGGGCTATTTTAATAGACTTTTAAGGTAATTTTGGATACTTTTATTTAATACTACATCCAAACTTCCTAAGTTGTAATTTCATAAAAGATACAATGCAGAGTCAAATTCTATCAAAGGACTTTTTGCACCCTGCTAACATTAAAATCCATTGATATACATTGCACTTTTTTTTTCATTTATGTATTTATTTATTTTTTTACACGAACTCCCAAACATGAACCCCCCTCCCACCTCCCACTCCACATCATCCCTCCAGATCATCCCCATACACCAGCCCCAAGCATCCTGCATCCTGCATTGAACATAGACTAGCGATTCATTTCTTACATGATAGTATACATATTTCAATGCTATTCTCCCAAATCATCCCACCCTCTCCCTCTCCGTCTCCCTCAGAGTCCAAAAGTCCGCTCTACTCATCTGTGTCTCTTTTGCTGTCTTGCATACAGGGTCCTCATTATCATCTTTCTAAATTCCATATATATGTGTTAGTATACTGTATTGGTGTTTTTCTTTCTGGCTTACTTCACTCTGTATAATCGGTAATCTATCTTTTTCATACCTGTAATTTTGTAACATCAAACATTGGTCATTGCAGAATTTTGGTTCACTGACACTTCTTTATGTTATATAAAAATCAGCTTAAGGACTTTTCTAATGATTATACAGGTGATATTAAGCACTAAGAAGCTTTCAAGCTTATGGAAGCATTTACAAGGTTTCCAAAATTCTAATTTTCAAATGAAATTTCACATTTTTTCTTTGGCAACAAATGATTGTCAATCATTTCCTGTGAAGTGGCAGCCTCACTTCTAATTATTTTGAGAAACTATCTTCCAAAAGCCCAACTCTGAATAACCATTACTTATTGTCTGGAGTTCTTTCAAGTAAAAATAATGCCACATGAAAAACAAAGCATCTACTACAGCTCAGAACAAAACAACCACACAAATACGTTCCCTAGAGCCAATCATTGGAGAAGGAAATGGCAACCCACTCCAGTATTCTTGCCTGGAGAATCCCAGGGACAGAGGAGCCTAGTGGGCTGCCGTCTATGGGGTCACACAGAGTCGGGCACGACTGAAGCAACTTAGCAGCAGTAGTAGCAGCAGCAGAGCCAATCATTTACTTTAACATCCAGAAGAAATGCTTTCTCCATACTTCCCAGGTCAACAGACAAAATCTCAGTTCAGTTCAGTGGCTCAGTCATGTTCAACTCTTTGTGACCCCAAGAACTGCAACACCCCAGGCCTTCCTGCCCACCACGATCTGCAACACCCCAGGCCTTCCTGCCCACCACCAACTGCTGGAGTTTACTCAAACTCATGTCCATTGAGTCGGTGATGCCATCCAACCATCTTATCCTCTGTTGTCCCCTTCTCCTTCACCTTCAGTCTTTCCCAGCATCAGGGTCTTTTCCAATGAGTCAGTTCTTCACATCAGGTGGCCAAAGTATTGGAGTTTCAGCTTCAGCCTCAGTCCTTCCGATGACTATTCAGGACTGATTTCCTTTAGGATGGACTGGTTGGATCTCCTTCCTGTCCAAGGGACTTTCAAGCTTTCAAGAGTCTTCTCCAACACCACAGTTCAAAAGCATCAATTCTTCAGCATTCAACTTTCTTTATAGTGCAACTCTCACATCCATACATGACTACTGGAAAAACCATAGGTTAAACTAGATGGATCTTTGTTGGCAAAGTAATGTGTCTGCTTTTTAAAATGCTGTCTAGGTTGGTCATAACTTTTCTTCCATAACTTTCCTTCCAAGGAGTAAGTGTTTTTTTAATTTCTTGGCTGCAATCACCATCTGCAGTGATTTTGGAGCCCCCAAAAATAAAGTCCGTCACTGTTTCCACTGTTTCCCCATCTATTTGCCATGAAGTGATGAGACCAGATGCCATGATCTTAGTTTTCTGAATGTTGAGTTTTAAGCCAACTTTTTCACTCTCCTCTTTCACTCTCATCAAGAGGCTCTTTAGTCCTGGGGAGTTCATCTTTCAGTGTCCTATCTTTTTGCCTTTTTATACTGTTCATGGGGTTCTCAAGGCAGGAATAATGAAGTGGTTTGCCATTCCCTTCTCTAGTGGACCACATTTTGTCAGAACTCTCCACCATGACCCGTCTGTCTGTGGTGGCCCCACACGGCATGGCTTAGTTTCATTGAATTAGACAAGGCTGTGGTCCATGTGATCAGTTTGGCTAGTTTTCTATGAATGTGGTTTCAGTCTTTCTGCCTTCTGATGCCCTCTCTCAGCACCTATTGTTTTTATGGGGTTTCTCTTACCTGGCACATGGAGTATCTCCTTACAGCCTTCGCTCCTGATCTTGGATGTGGGGTACCTCCTCTCAACTGCTTGCTGCTCCAGCACCATGCAGCTTCCACTCATCACTCCAGCATAAGTCTAAACAGACTGAATATATAGATTCAAGTTCTAGGTTGCAATTTTCTAGCTATAATGTCAGGGGAAATTTTTTTTCTTTCTCTTTTTTAAGGTTTTTTTTTTTTTTTTTTTNAACTGCTTGCTGCTCCAGCACCATGCAGCTTCCACTCATCACTCCAGCATAAGTCTAAACAGACTGAATATATAGATTCAAGTTCTAGGTTGCAATTTTCTAGCTATAATGTCAGGGGAAATTTTTTTTCTTTCTCTTTTTTAAGGTTTTTTTTTTTTTTTTTTTAAAGTTGGGAAAATGAATGAGACATTCACAGGATCTTTATGTTCCCCTCAAAGTTAACAGCTTATACTTGTAAGGACAAAATGAGATAATGTAAAAGAACATTTTATGCAAAATAATAAATGCTATAAAAATATATTTTAGTTACCACCACCACCACCACTGGTTTTTCATAAACACATAAAACACATAATAGCATCCTTTAGCATTTAGGTATGCCAGTGCTGTGTGTTGGCAACACAATGTTACATAATGTCTTTCTGTAAGAAAAAAACAAAAAACAAAAACTTTTCTCTTAAGCAATTAAAGTTAAAAAGATTGCTAAAATCCATTTACCTCAACTTTGTTGATGCATTAGTAACTGTAACAACTTTGGCATCAGTGTACCATTAAAATATCAGGAAGACACAGATGGTCCATTACCAGAAATAAAACATTACTGTCAGAATACCACTGCACACAGAAAACTAGTAAGACCATAGCAGATCGTAAGAGCTTACCTTGGAGAAGAAATGGAGTCCCTCCAAACTGGCTTTCTTTCCTCTCCTGTTTTAAGGCGCTCCATTGAATTTGCCCATCTACCTTCCAGTAAAATCCCTGGCATCTTAGCACACTTCCTTTGGTTTCCTGTTTGGTGGAGAAGCATTCAGATGTTAGAGGTTTTTTCTTAAAGGACCGACATCTGCTAGTTCCAGGCTTTTTAAAGAAAGAAGAGGTTTTTAAATCAATTACTCTAGAGAGCCCCAGCCTCAGAGACTCTGACTTGGTAGGTGAGGCTCAGGTGTTGGTGTTTGTAAATCACCCTAGCTGATATCCATGTTACTAATATTAGGACCCTACTTTCAATAGACAAACTTTTCTCTTCTTAAAGAAGCGACCATAAAAATAAACTTCAGGTATTTTATTGTAGGGGAGAAAAATTTGCCACCTTAAAATGCGTCTCTTTAGCATGTGGGTTATTTTGAGCTGAAAACAATCAAGGCCCCAAAGACTTCCCCCAAATCATTAAGGCTCTACTAGCTGCCTAAATGAATGCAGATAGAGGACCGGTTCCAGGAAGGGGGCCGTTATGACAGCCAAGGACAGAATAATATGAAGTAGGTGTGGTAGACAGGGAGGAATTTAGCGAAGACTGTTAAAACTTCTCCCAGTCTCCCATTGTCTCTGCCAGCAAATATTTGTTTACCGAACATTTAAATTCCATCTCCATGTGAAATGCCTTCCTCCCTTTTGAAATCCCAATCCATTAGCTCCAACTTAATCTTTAGTTTTTAGCTAAAGATAATATTTGAGGTGCGGGCTTCTATCATTTTGATGAGTTAATCAGTTTTCTTGGATCTCTCTCATGTGTACTCATGTGTACAATGTTATTAAAATTTTGTTTGATTTTTTTCCTGTTAATCTCTCTCATGTCAATTTAACTCTTAGGGCAACCAATAAAACCTAGAAATACAGAGGAAAATTTCTTCCTCCCTGACACTATCACGCCATCAGAATCACGGGCTCTTTCTTTTTTTTTTTTTTGAGGCGGGGCCGCCGCCTAAGAGTCTTTACCATTCTGTTGCTCAAACAAGCAGGAAACATCTACCACTTCTGTCTCAGTGGCATTCTAATCTGAGCACTGAAAGCCTCCATTCTCCCTGACATACAAGAAAACGACTGTGTCTGAGGCAGGAGCAGAGAGGATGCAAGATGCAGGAGAGAAGGGTGGGAGGGAAGTGGCCTGTAAGGGCTCCCAGGACCCCACCCTGTCACAAAGCAACATAAAAGGTTCTGGAGTTAAAAACAAAAATTTCCCCACTGTTCTCAGCAGCCTGTTGTTTTCTCTGAAGTGGGAACACTCAAATGGAGGCTAGGGCAGTGATTATAGTAACACTGACCGAGATCCAATTACAGGCCCAATACTGTGCTCTGGTAGTATCAAGATTATTAAGACATAGTCCCACAGGAAAATCAAACATACCAATACAAAACCATGTGACAAGTACCTCTTCTAAAAACTCAAAAAGCACAGAATCTGGCATTTTTTGCAAAATGCAAAACACATCTGGCACCAAGGGTTTCACAGAAGACTAATTACGGACCTAACTTTTCTCATCTGCAGATCACTGACAAGCATCACTGAAAACACGGACCATTACTGACTATTATGCTCCCCTTATATGTTCTTACGAACATGGAAGATCAACGTGCTCTGTTAACTCCCTGGGAAAACAGAGTAAAAAGCTTGACATCCGTCCCAATGATCTCAATTTTAGAGACAAGCAGGCGTGTCTGACCCTGGATGGTCAAGCAGAGCCCAACTTACGGATGTGGTTTCATTTCTATGTAGTTCTTGGGGATGAAGCCGTCTTTTCCATTGAGCTCTGCCTTGTACCAGTTCTGATCACATTCTTCATTCAAAACCTGAAAAAGAATTCAAACAAGGAGAGAAAACAGTCACTTCCCTTTCACTCTTGGGTGGGAAGCCATGAGGGTGATTATGGTGCCTTTTGGGTTTGTTTTTAAAAGGTGTTCTTTTGGACTATGATCACATGGACACCGAACTTGTGATTTCCAACAAGCCGAGTTATGGCAACTTAAAAAGAGAAGTTGTCGTCTCTGGAAATGAGAAGTTCAGACTCCTAGAAATCTAGCATTAATGCCTCAGCAGAAAAGGAAAGGGAGGGAGAAATAAAAGGTGAGTTTCTGTGAGGAGATTCTGGAGCACAGCTGACCAGAGAATGAAGGGACAGGGAAGGTGCAACTGCACAGGTGGGTGGCAACAGAGCACGACGAGGCCCTGTTCAGGGGTCTTCTAGCAGATTTCCATCACGAGACCCCACCTGGGACTCTCCCCATACTGTCTCTGGGATACCCCAAGTGTGGGTCAGCCACGGCACGCCGCCACCTGCAGGCACCACTACGTGCCCTTGTACGCAAAAAACGTATTTTAATGAAGAAACACGGCAAGTCTTACTTCACTTATCCTCAAGGGCAGTTAGAGAATGCTCAAAGCACACCAACCAGCCTAATTAGGGGAAAGACCCAGAGGCCATACAACTGAGCCACTGCATTCTACAAAGTGAAAACAGACCTAGAATTGTGACGTAATCCAAGGTTACGAGCTAGCGAAGACGACACAGATTTTCAGAACTCAAAGGAAGGTGCTCTCCAATACTGACTTATATGGACAGGTCAGGCCAAGATACCGTCATCTGCAGAATACTAAAAGAAACAGAATAGAGCTAGGCACAGTATAAAATCCACCCTCTGAATACCAGATTTCTAACAAAAGGCAAAGGGTATAAGGCATTAAAAAAAAAAACTACTAACTTAAAAAAAGAAACTGAAATGTGAGGCCAACTCCACAACACTAACACAGGAAAATGTTGATGAGCTGACTAGTACGGTGGTAGCTAATCTAGCCTACGGAGCAAAATTCTAAAAGGAAGCTGGTAAAATTCTTTAAAAACTATTTATTCATGACACTCAACAATGCTGGGCTCACTGCCAATTTACAACCTGGGCTGCTTGGTGTACGTGTCATGCTGGCGTTTCAGAGTGAGGTACACCTTTGGAAAGGACAGACGAGGCTGAGAGATACCAGCAAGCAGTGAAGCTGCACTAAAGATGCCTCCCAGCAACTTCACTTCTGAAAGGAGGCTGCAACGGAGGAGTCTTACAAAGCTGGTGCCTACTGGTGATGCTGCCTAACCTGAAGTCCTCAGAGTCAGTCACTGAGCTGAAGTGTGCACAAGCCAAGGCAGCAAATCTTGCAAGGGCTAATGTATGGGATAGCTGAAAGAAAAAAAGAAAAACCAGCTACTGGTAAATCCCATCAGACTCAGATGAAAACCTTTTTCTTTCCATATTTTCCCTTAAATTTTCAAAAACTGTACTGTGAACAGAGAAGTCATTCTGTTGCTAGGCAAGTATAAAGCGCACGCACACTCGCACACCAAGGACAACAGCTGGAGAGAGAGGGGCTCCTGAGGCGCTCCCTGCCACAATGACATCAGTGCGTAGCCTTGAGCACCACGACTAATCCACCCGGATCCCAGAAGATTCCAGAGCAGGAGAGCACCAGAGCAGAGGAGCTTCAGGCCAGGATTCTCGTGTCTACCAAATAGAAGGGCCGGGAGAAAAATGCGGTCTAGTAATTATCTCATAAAGCATCATGGCCTGTTTGGACCTAAAAACATTGTAAGGTAAAAAAGGACAGTTCCCCAGATTTGGCCCCACCTTTAGAATACGGTTTTCTGCAGAACAAAATTAATACTTGTTGTTTAGTATGCTCTTCTTCCAAGAAGGTAGGGAAATATGGAACTAATACGTTGAGATCATCATCATTACTTTGGCTGCGTGGCTTGTGAAATCTCAGTTCCCCAACCAGTGATGAACCTGGCCTCGGCAGTGAAAGCCCAGGATCCCAACCCCTGGACCACCAGGGAACTTCCCAACACTTAGATTATTTTTCATGTACTGTTTGAATATGGGAGGCTAAAATTTTAGTTCTCTGGAACATTCTAGTATCCAGAATACTGCTTTGCCAGAAAGCCACGGTGCTGCTGCGGGGTGCTTCTAAAGCTCTGCTGCTGCTGCTAAGTCACTTCAGTCGTGTCCGACTCTGTGTGACCCCATAGACGGCAGCCCACCAGGCTCCCCCATCCCTGGGATTCTACAGGCAAGAATACTGGAGTGGGTTGCCATTTCCTTCTCCAATGCACGAAAGAGAAAAGTGAAAGTGAAGTCGCTCAGTCTGTCCGACTGTTAGCGACCCCATGGACTGCAGCCCACCAGGCTACTCCGTCCATTGGATTTTCCAGGCAAGAGTACTGGGGTGGGGTGCCATTGCCTTCCCCGAACCAGGCCTGGCTGAGTGGTAAAGAATCCTCCTGCTAAGCAGGAGATGCAGACTTGATCCCTGGTGAGATCCCTGGGAGAAGAACATTGAAGCCTACTGCAATATTCTTGCCTGGCAAATCCCATGGACAGAGGAGCCCAGTGGGCTATAGTCCATGAAGTCCCAAAGAGTTGTACACAGCTGAAAGACTGAATAACAACAAAGGCAGAGAAGCAGGGAAAATCTGCATTCTTATTAAAAAGAAAAAAAAATCCAAAAATTCAAACCAAAAGAAAGCAAACAGCTCCTAAATGGCAGTATTCAACTGGCAGTTTAAATTTAGTTTAAATTTAAATTTAAGTGAATTAAGATATGCATATTAAAATAAAAGTCTGATGATATTTAATTTTCCCTTTCTCTTATTTTAAAGACTCGGGGATTCACCCAGTTCATTGGTAGATGAAGACAGTTTCTGTTGACTTTTCTTTTTTCCTCAAGGAATTTTTCTTCCTTATTTGTTTTATAGGTTGCATATTTTAGGACTTGAATTTTCCTTTAGAAATTATTTTTTCAACTTTATGTGAAATAATTAATTCTTTTTTACTAATAAATCATTGGTAGGAATGTGTTAGCCTAGAAGAAAATTAAAGTTTCTAAATCTGTTAAAGGGCAGAAATAAAAAGTCCTTAAAACACTTGAGTGGATCAGTTCTTCTAGCAGCCATTTATTTTGGAAAGAAGTCTTGGAATTAAGTCTTAGAGGAATTTGCTGTGAATGTTCACAATAGCCTGTTAAATCATTTTAGAGGGGAAAAAAAAAAAAAAACAAATTGCTATTTATTTGCTGATTATTTTGAAAATTTAAAGCCCAAAGTGGTAAGAGAGTAACTTTCAATAGAAAAACTATTCCAAACATTTAGCTTATCTTCCAAAGAACTTTCAGAGAATACAGCACAACTGCTAAACACATCCATGAATGAGATAAAAACAGGCGAGGGGGGTGGTTGTGGGATAGAGGGATAGAGAAAGTTTATTCTTTGAATATGTTTCAGTGATGAGGTGGATGATGGAAACTGCTTAAAAGTGGATGATATTTTGAACGTTAGGAATTAGTTTGACAAACACTGAAGACCATGTTCAAAGGTAATGGAACAAATCAACCATTCTTTCATATTTGAGAAAATTTCCTTGAATTACTTCCTTCAGGGCTTTATTTTTCTTGTTGTTGTTCAGTCTCTATGTCTGACTCTTCGTGACCCCATGCACAGCAGCATGACAGGCTTCCCTGTCCTTTACCATCTCCCGAAGCTTGCTCAAACTCATGTTTATTGAATCAGTGATGCCATCCAGACTTCCCTGGTCATCCAACTATCTCGTCCTCTATAGCCAACTGTTCCTCCTGCCCTCAGTCTTTCCTACTATCAGGGTCTTTTCCAATGAGTTGGCTCTTTGCATCAGCTGTGAAGTAATTAATTGAAATATTGGAAAAGTATTGGAGCTTCAGCAGCAGTCCTTCCAGTGAATATTCAGGACTGATTTCCTTTAAGATTGGCTGGATCTCTTTGCTGTTCAGGGGACTCTCAAGAGTCTTCAACACCACAGTTTGAAAGCATCAATTCTACATTGCTCACCTTCTTTATGGTCAATTCTCACATCTGAACATGACTCCTGGGAAAACAATAGTTCTGAGCAATAGCTCAACAAAGGTCTATACAGACTTTTGTTGGCAAAGTGATGTCTCTTTTTTTTATTATGCTGTCTAGGTTGGTCATGGCTTTAAAAGGAGCAAGCATCTTTTAATTTCATGGCTGCAGCCACTGTCTGCAGTGATTTTGGAGCCTAAGAAAAGAAAATCTGTCACTGTTTCCATTTTTTCACTTTCTATTTGCCATGAAATGATGGGATCAGATGCCATGATTTTCGTTTTTTGAATGTTGAGTTTAAAGCCAGCTTTTTCACTATCCTCTTTCACATTCATCAAGAGACTCTAGTTCTTCTTCCCTTTCTGCCAGAAGGGTAGTGTTATCTGCATATCTGAGGTTATTGATATTTCTCCCAGCAATCTTGATTCCAGCTTGTGCTTCCTCCAGCCCAGTGTTTCTCATGATGTACTCTGCATAAAAGTTAAATAAGCAGGGTGACAATATATAGCCTTCTTGTCCTCCTTTCCCAACTTTGAACCAGTCTGTCGTTTCATGTCCAGTTCTAACTGTTTCTTCTTGCCTGCATATAAGTTTCTCAGGAGACAGGTAAGGTGGTCTGGTATTCCCATCTCAAAGAATTTTCCCCAGTTTGTGGTGATCCATACAGTCAAAGGGTTTAGTATAGTCAATAAAGCAGAAGGAGATGTTTTTCTGGGATTCCTTTGCTCTTTTAATAATCTAAGAATTGTCGGCAATTTGAGTTCTGGTTCTTCTGCCTTTTCTAAACCCAGCTGTACATCTGGAAGTTCTTGGTTCACATAGTGCTGAGGCCTAGCTTGAAGGAGTTTGAGCATTACCTTGCTAGCACATGAAATGAGCGCAACTGTACAGCAGTTTCGGGGAAGGCAATGGCACCCCACCCCAGTACTCTTGCCTGGAAAATCCCATGGACGGAGGAGCCTGGTGGGCTGCAGTCCATGGGGTCGCTAACAGTCGGACAGACTGAGCGACTTCACTTTCACTTTTCTCTTTCATGCATTGGAGAAGGAAATGGCAAACCACTCCAGTATTCTTGCCTGGAGAATCCCAGGGACGGAGGAGCCTGGTGGGCTGCCCTCTATGGGGTCACACAGTCGGACACGACTGAAGTGACTTAGCAGCAGCAGCAGCAGTACAGCAGTTTGAATATTCCTTGGCATTGTCTTTCTTTGGGATTGGAATGAAAACTGACCTTTTCCAGTCCTGTGGTCACTGATGAGATTTCCAAATTTGGTGACATATTGAGTGCAGCACTTTCACAGCATCATCTTTTAGGATTTGAAGTAGCTCAGCTGGAATTCCATCACCTCCACTAGCTTTGTTTATAGTAATGCTTCCTAAGGCCCACTTGACTTCACATTCCAGGATATCTAGCCCTAGGTGAGTGATCACACCTCTGTGGTTATCTAGGTCATGAAGATCTTTTTTTGTATAGTTCTTCTGTGTATTCTTGCCACCTCTTTTTAATCTCTTCTGTTTCTGTTAGGTCCTTACCATTTCTGTCCTTTATTGTGCTCATCCTTGCATGAAATCATCCCCTGATACCTCCAATTTTCCTGAAGAAATCTCTAGTCTTTCCCATTTTATTGTTTAGGGCTTCTGTAGCCAAAATTATTTCATCTAATCCAGTCACTATAGCATTTAAAAGGTATCTAGTTCTCATTTTGCTTAACATGGGATTGTATATGTATATTTGTATGTGTGTGCTAAGTCACTTTGGTTATGTCCGACTCTTTGCGACACTATGGACTATAATCCCCCAGTCTCCTCTGTCCATGGGATTCTCCAAGCAAGAATACTGGAGTGGGGTGCCATTTCCTCCTCCAGGGGATCTTCCCGACCTGGGGATCAAATCTGCATCTCTTAAGTCTCCTGCATTGGCAGGTGGATTCTTTACCACTAGCACCACCTGGGAAGCCCCTAAGTATCGATATATATGCACTTCCAGAGTAAAGAACTATTAAGGAACAAACTGGTTTTATTTGATGATTCAGGAGTCAGCATTCCATCTAGCAACTAGAAGCGTATTTTGAGGGGTTTATACAGAATTGAAAGTCTTTATAGGAAGAAAAGTGGGGCAAGGAATCTCTTAGTAAGAGAAAAAAATATATTTGTAGGCCAGGACATTGTTGGGGATGGGGATGTGGAGATGGCAAGGGTTTTTATCACACAGATTGCCTCTTCCACTAGGGCAATAGAGAGGGTCAATGTGACAGATCACCTTATTGAAGCTTATCAGAAAATTGTTAGACTGGTTAAGATTACTTACCTACAGAAAGTCAAAACTGCAATTAAGTCTTTATTTGCTATTGAAACCCAGCAGGAATCTGTGGGGGACTTCCCAAGTGCAGAGCCCATTACCTGTCCCCCTTCTCTTCCTGAGTACCAAGGGGCAGATTCAAATGGTTGCTAATCAGGGAAGGGAGGGGGTGCAGAGACAAAGGAGAAGCAATGAGAAACAACAGTGCAGCCTTTAAAGCACTGTCTTAGCTCCTTCTCAAGGAATATATATATATATATATATATATATATATATATATATATATAGTTTTGT
>SJYX01023870.1:43177-61427 GCA_006410675.1 Oreotragus oreotragus | reverse complement strand
AAATATATATATATATATATATATATATATATATATATATATATCTTTGAGTTCTTCTGCAGGAACTAAGGCACCCATCCAAGTGAAGGATGGTAACTTCAGGCTGAGCACAAGCTTCCTGGAGCACCGCCTTGTTCAACTGAGTTCAGTTCAGTCGCTCAGTCGTGTCCGACTCTTTGCGACCCCGTGAATCGCAGCACACCAGGCCTCCCTGTCCATCACCAACTCCCGGAGTTCACTCAGACTCACGTCCATCGAGTCAGTGATGCCATCCAGCCATCTCATCCTCTCTCGTCCCCTTCTCCTCGTGCCCCCAATCCCTCCCAGCATCAGTCTCTTTTCCAGTCTTTTCTCACCTTCACATGAGGTGGCCAAAGTACTGGAGTTTCAGCTTCAGCATCATTCCCTCCAAAGAAATCCCAGGGTTGATCTCCTTCAGAATGGACTGGTTGGATCTCCTTGCAGTCCAAGGGACTCTCAAGAGTCTTCTCCAACACCACAGTTCAAAAGCATCAATTCTTCGGCACTCAGCTTTCTTCACAGTCCAACTCTCACATCCATGCATGACCAGTGGAAAAACCATAGCCTTGACTAGACGGACCTTTGTTGGCAAAGTAATGTCTCTGCTTTTCAATATGCTATCTAGCTTGTTACCTCACACCAACCAATCAGAACAAAGTCACACACCGTGCAGCCCTTGCCCCACATTTTGCCTATGAAAACTTCTCTCCCAAAACCACTGGGGAGTTTGGGGGTTTTGACCATGAGCCACCTGCTTCTCTTTGTTTGGGCCTGCAATGGACCTTCCCTTGCTCAAAACTCTGACGTTTTGTTTTGTTTGTTTGGCCTCCCTGTGCATCAGGCACACAAATTTGTGTCGGATAACACTGTCATGGTGGGTAAATGACTATATGTGGGGCCTGTGATTTCTGTTATGTCTCTTTTAACAGACCTTTGTGAAATGAAAATATCTCTTGCCATATTGATCAACAAGAAATGTCACAGCCGTCAATGATTTCTGGCCTCCAAATGTGAATGAGGTCTCCCAAAACACTGATCCAGCAGATGCCAACATCCCCCACAGGACTGCTGAGGAGCTGGGGGAATGCAAGAAGCAAGGTGAACAAAGAGACAGGATTGGTCCCAGATAGCTGAGGTGTCTATGAAAGGAATGAACTCAGTGAGCCCAGAGGCTTGCAGCTTCCCATATACAGAATGCTAAATTCCTTAACTTGATACCTGATCTTTGATGATCAGACTGCCTGCTGCCTTTGTTGCAAACTTGTATACAGCCTGACTTCCCCCCTGCTTCCTTGGAGCAGTTTTCTCAGAGCTACTGAGATGCTGTCTCCTGGACTTGGAGACTCTGAGACTCCTAAACATTACCACCAAATAAAATAACTCACTTCTTTCAGGTTGTGACTATATTTTTAGCTGACACCTTTAAATGTGTACATGCTGGACCTTTGTTATTTCTTCTCCTTGAATGGGAGATCAGCAAATGCATGCACAACATTATAAATCAACTATACGCCATTAAAAAAAAAAAAGCAAATGCTTTTAGCAAAGAAAACACATGGGCTAAATCTTTGACTAACTGGCATAAGTCAGAGAAGGGAATGAGGCTATCCTGAAGCACAGAGATCATGGAGATTGTGTTACCATCTTCAGCTCATTCTTAACACAGTATAGGGATCCATGGGGATCTTATTAAAATCTGTATTAAATCATGTCATTTCCCAAACATGCTAATAGCTTTCCATATTAAGACAAAGCATTTACAATACCTTTAAGGCACTATATTATCTAGCCCCCTTTTATCTCACTTTCCCTCTGTTCCCTTTGCTTGAGCCACAGGCCTTATTATTCCTCAAAAAGACCACTGAAACTACCTCCTCAAAACTGTTAAAAGAAAATCAGCTGAGTACATTTTAAAGCTCTATTTGACTTCACTGAATGATTCGTGAATTGATCAGCATCCTCTAGTGAGTAGTGGTGGGCTTCATAAAGGGCAAGGGTTTTACAAAGGAGACAAGGAGGTCATAAATGAAAGAAGTCATTTCAGGTCAGATCATTCAGCCAGCTTATGGTGGATAAAAGGGGTCTATGGGGCAGATGACCTCATCTTCCTTTGGGGGATAGAGAAGGCCCTTGGGATGTTACCTCATTGGTGATGATGAGAAAATTTCTGACTGAATGGTTAAGACTAAATGTCTGGGAGACATGGAAACTTCAATGAGGTTAGTGGTGTGGCCTAGCAAAACTGACTCCATTTAGGGCCCAAGGTTGTTTTTGTTTGTTTGTTTGTTTTGCTTTTAAACAATACATACCTCTGTGTTTACTGGTGAGGGTAGGAAAAATATTACTCCTTCTACCCTTCTAAGTTCTGGGCTGAGACACCCATACAATAAAAGGCAGATTAATAAGAGAAAGACAAACAGAAGTTTCATAGCATGTATACCTGGGAGATGCCCAGGAAAACTGAGTACCTAACTCCTGGTATTGGCCTAAAGTATCACCTTAAATGTCATGTCCAGCTAAAAACAAAAGAAGATGGAGGTAGAAGTAGGGGAGGCCTGTTAATGGGATGTTGCCAGGAAATACACAATAGACAAGGGTAAGTTTATTGTGCAGATATAAGTTCACATGTTCTTTATTGAGAAGAATTTCTAGAGATAGAATCATCCCTTCTTGCTTCCAGTACAGGGGGGTAACAGGCTTACAAATGGAGCCTTCCCTTATACACGTAAATGTCTCTTACAAAAGGGTAACTTTTATTTGATTTTCAGAGCTTCTCATCTATCTTCTGCTTCTTAAAAATAATCAGCCTAAAATAATCCTTATGCCAAATCATCCTTATGCCCAATCCTTCTGCTCCTTTACACCTGAATTAATCAAAACTCAGACTTAACCTTGATTTTAAAAAAAATTTAATTGAAAAATGAATCTTCACAGCATACTGCAAAAAAATACAAAATGTTCCTGTGGTCCTCCCTAATACAAATCCTTTCCATAACCTCCCCCCACCACCCCCANCCTTCTGCTCCTTTACACCTGAATTAATCAAAACTCAGACTTAACCTTGATTTTAAAAAAAATTTAATTGAAAAATGAATCTTCACAGCATACTGCAAAAAAATACAAAATGTTCCTGTGGTCCTCCCTAATACAAATCCTTTCCATAACCTCCCCCCACCACCCCCATTTCAAAAAGTCCAGGCCTTTTAAGACAAAAAACCACAAGTTGCTAAACTTGCTTGGTAAGAATTCTGATTGACTTTGATTCAATTCAGGAAATATTTGTCCTTAAGGAATCTCGAGTTGCTTTAGAGTAAGGGATTGTGAAGTATTACTTTCTGGCAGATGTTCTTTTGGACAATAAGTAATCAAAAGATCAGATTGCATCCAGGCTGAAACATACATAAGTCACACTTCCTCAGAGGCCTCCTTCTTCCACTTTAGAGGGCTCTCATGCAACACCAAATCCATTTTGATTTTACTTGCGCAGAAGTAAAAAGGTCGACTCAAACATTCTTTCTTTGCTATGCTAACTTAACTTATAATTTTAGAGTAAAATCTCTCAAACGAAATACTATTTATGTGGGGTAGAGATAAACTGGGAGATTGAGATCGACATATACACACTACTATTTATAAAATAGATACCTACTAAGGACCTACTGTATAGCACAGGAAATGCTACTCAATACTCTGTAATGATCTTTATGGGAATACAATCTAAAAAAAGAGTAGATATGTATTCTTGCCTGGAGAATCCAAAGGACAGAGGAGACTGGCAGGAGGCTACAGTCCATAGGTTTGCAAAGAGTTGGACACAACTGAAGAAACTTAGCACACACACATGTATATGTATACATGATTCACTTTGCTGTTTACCTGAAACTAACACAACACTACACTTCAAAAAAAAGTAATTAAAAAAAAAACACATTGAGCTACTACTTCACACTTACTAGAACAACTATCATATTACTTCACACACAATAGGATAAATAGGCTATAATAAAAAATAAAAACAAATGTCAGCTGGGATGTGGAGAAACTGGGACCCTTGTACATTGCTGGTAGGAATGTAAATAGTTTGGCAATTCTTCAAAATGTTAAATGTAGAGTTACCATATGATCTAGAAGAACAGAAGATATGCTGACTCATATCTGGAGTACACTAATGTTCACGTTCATAGCAGCATTATTCACAACAACCAAATGGGGGAACAACCCAAATGTCCATCAACTGATGAATGGATAAACAAATGTGGTCTATCCACATAATGGAATATAATTCAGCAAGAAATAGGAATGAAGTACTGATACATGCTACAATGGACTTCCCAGGTGGCTTAGTGGTAAAGAATCTGCCTGCTAATGCAAAAGACACAAGTTTGATCCCTGAGTTTGGGAAGATTCCCTGGAGTAGAAAATGGCAACCTGCTCCAGTATTCTTGTCTGGAAAATTCCATTGACAGAGGAACCTGGTGGGCTACAATTCATGGGGTCGCAAAGAGTCAGACAACTGAGCATGCATGCACATGCTACAACATGAGTGATCCTTGAAAACATTATACTAAGTGAAAGAAGCCAGTCACAAAAGGTCACAAATTAAATGATTCCCTTAGGGAAATGTCCAGAAAAGGCAAACCCGTAAGTAGATTAGTGCTTCTCAACCGGACATGGAACGACAGACTGGTTCCAAATAGGAAAAGGAGTACGTCAAGGCTGGATATTGTCACCCTGCTTATTTAACTTCTATGCAGAGTACATCATGAGAAACGCTCGACTGGAAGAAGCACAAGCTGGAATCAAGATTGCCGGGAGAAATATCAATAACCTCAGGTATGCTGATGACACCACCCTTATGGCAGAAAGTGAAGAGGAACTAAAAAGCCTCTTGATGAAAGTGAAAGAGGAGAGTGAAAAAGTTGGCTTAAAGCTCAACATTCAGAAAAAGAAGATCATGACATCTGGTCCCATCACTTCATGGGAAATAGATGGGGAAACAGTGGAAACAGTGTCAGACTTTATTTTTTGGGGCTCCAAAATCACTGCAGATGGTGACTGTAGCCATGAAATTAAAAGATGCTTACTCCTTGGAAGGAAAGTTATGACCAACCTAGATAGCATATTCAAAAGCAGAGACATTACTTTACCAACAAAGGTCCGTCTAGTCAAGGCTATGGTTTTTCCTGTGGTCATGTATGGATGTGAGAGTTGGACTGTGAAGAAAGTTGAGTGCCAAAGAATTGATGCTTTTGAACTGTGGTGTTGGAGAAGATTCTTGAGAGTCCCTTGGACTGCAAGGATGTTCAACCGGCTCCAACTGGACTTCTGAAGGAGATCAGTCCTGGGTGTTCTTTGGAAGGACTGATGCTAAAGCTGAAACTCCAATACTTTGGCCACCTCATGAGAAGAGTTGACTCACTGGAAAAGACTCTGATGCTGGGAGGGATTGGGGGCAGGAGGAGAAGGGGACAACCGAGGATGAGATGGCTGGATGGCATCACCGACTCAATGGACATGAGTTTGAGTAGCCTTGGGAGTTGGTGATGGACAGGGAGGCCTGGCGTGCTGTGATTCATGGGGTCACAAAGAGTTGGACACGACTGAGTGACTGAACTGAACTGAACTGAAGGGCTTGGGGGCAGTGGTGGACAGGGAAGGAAGGGAGAGTGACATGAAAATGTTTAGGAATTAGCGATGACTGCACAGCTTTGTGAATATACTAAAAACCACTAAATTGTACACATTGAAATGATGAATATGATGGTATGGGAATCTTATCTTGATTTTTAAAAAAGATTCATGTGGATGTACAGCAGAAATCTAATCAATATTGTAAAGCAATTGTCCTTCAATTAAAAATAAATTTTAAAAGATTCCAACCCACAAGTCAGAGAGTAAAGATTTAACCATTATTCTATACTACCAACTGTGTAATGTGTAGTATTTCTATACTCTATTGAATTACTTACTCCTTTCAATTGTTTTTCCAGGTTGGTGATGCCCTGTCCAGGTTTTGCAATACTTAGGATATCTTTAATGATCAATGGGTGTCAGAAAATTATCAGCTCCCAATTTTTATTCATTTAAAAACTATAAGACCCTTAAAAAATATTTGACTCATAGCACAAAATATCTTTAGGAAGTACGAGAGAAAGAGGTATGACAATAAAATAATGGCAGTGCTACAACTTTGAAAAATACTATTTTGTAATTTTTTATGTGCTCTGATTTTTATAAAATGTATTTTACACATATGAATATATAAGTATATACATATCTCAAGTTAAAATGTATTCTTCTGCCTTTTTTACTTAGAAACTTACATTTTCATACATTCAGCATTTTTGACAGTGACCCATTGGCCAGTCAATTCAATGTAACATAATTTGTTTAGATCTCAGTTTCTCAACCAGGGATTGAACCCAGGCCATGGCAGTGAAAGCTCAGAATCTTAACTACTAGGCCACCACGGAACCACACCACCTCCAATTTTGAACTTTTATAAGCTAATGAAAAGTTAAGTCACCAGCACTGAACAAAGGTGATGATGATTTTTCAAATATTCTCTACCATGATTTTCTTGTCACCTTTACTGGCTCCTACTCCTCTACTAGATGTGCTCCAAGTACTGCGGTGCCTCTGAATTCAATTTTTATATTTTCATTCTACTTTTGTTATTCTGATGATCTTATATAGTCACACAGCCTTAAACGGATCTATACGCAGATTACCACCAAGTGTATGACTCAAGCCCGTTCCTCTCTTCTGACTTTTGGGCTTCTATATTCACCAGACTATTCAATAAACACTTGTGCCTCTACTGGAAATCTCAAGTATAGTGTTCAAAACTGAGATTCTCTCTTTTTGCATAATACAATTCTAGGAACCATGTTGACATGCATGCTATGTTGAAACCAAGCATGACCCTGTGGGGTTCTTGAGCACAGAAGCCTTTCTGTATTCCCATTTCTTTTTTTTTATTATTTTATTTATTTATTTTAATTGGAGGCTAATTACTTTACAATGTTGTAGTGGTTTTTGCCATACATTGATATGAATCAGCCATGGGNTTTCAATTATTTCTTGACAATAGTGGTGGTTTAGTTGATAAATCATGTCCATCTCTTGCGAACCCATGGACTGTAGCCTGCCAAGCTCCTCTATCCATGGGATTCTCCAGGCAAGAATACTGGAGTGGGTTGCCATTTCCTTCTCCAGGGGATCTTCCCAACTCAGGAAGTGAAGCCGGGTCTCCTGCACTGCAGGCAGATTGACTGAGCTATGAAGGAAGCCCTAAGAAAAGAATGACTCCTTAGCTTTGACATAAAATGCAGTAGGATTGGAAGTGATTAGGAAATTTTATACAAAAGATAGACATTCTGAAGTCTCAGAATCAGAGCATCTGTTGGACATTTTCACCTTTAAAGAAAAAGCAGCAGCTTCTTCAACCAGTATGACATGGTCTTCTCTAGGTCAGAGGCAGGATGTTGCCAGTGAGGATAGCTGTATCTAGCACATCCCTGTCACACAGCAGCCCTGGACAACCATTGTTGATATATTCAAATCTTTTATCTACTTAGATTTTTAAGTACATAATAATCTGCAAGCAAAAGCAGTCAGCCATTTTAATATAACCTTTAGTTTATCAATCCATTTATCAAAAGCTTATCTGTATTAGTTGGTTTTTAACCATGAGATAAAATGTGAGTAAAACATGGCCCTATCCCTCAAAAACTTACCTGTTACAGTCCAGCTGACACACAGTCACTAAAGTGAAGCTCATTTCGAGACAAAGAGAATCAGATTTAAGAAAAAAGCTTTTCGAAAATGATTATTTTATAATAACTTTGCAAGAAAGATCAAGAGTTTACAGGTGAAAAGCCATAGCATGTATCTCAGCTGAAAGTTGCTAAGTTAGCATTTAATTTGTATAACTGATGAGGCCATCACCTCAGATGGTTCTGAGTTTATTTGTTCATTTCCTAAAAGATACTTACTAATGTATGGATGTGAAAGTTGGACTGTGAAGAAAGCTGAGCGCCGAAGAATTGATGCTTTTGAACTGTGGTGTTGGAGAAGACTCTTGAGAGTCCCTTGGACTGCAAGGAGATCCAACCAGTCCATTCTGAAGGAGATCAACCCTGGGATTTCTTTGGAAGAAATGATGCTAAAGCTGAAACTCCAGTACTTTGGCCACCTCATGCGAAGAGTTGACTCATTGGAAAAGACTCTGATGCTGGGAGGGATAAGGGGCAGGAGGAGAAGGCGACGACCGAGGATGAGATGGCTGGATGGCATCATGGACTCGATGGACGTGAGTCTGAGTGAACTCCGGGAGATGGTGATGGACAGGGTGGCCTGGCGTGCTGTGATTCATGGGGTTGCAAAGAGTCGGACACGACTAAGCGACTGAACTGAACTGAACTTACTAATTTGTTTTAAAAAGTGTGTTCAGTATTCTGGATTCTGTACCAATACATAACATATATTACTTCNCGATTCATGGGGTTGCAAAGAGTCAGACACGACTGAGCGACTGAACTGAACTGAACTGAACTAGGCATATCTTCTCATACATCCCAAATTCTAGTAAGTTAATACTCTCTTCTCTTGAATCATAGATATAGTCTCTTTATTTCTACTCTATATTATCAATATCTACTAGAATGATACCCACTTTTAAAATCAGAAACTACCTTATTCAATTATTTGCTTTTTTTAATAGAGCAGTTTAGGTTTATAGCAAAGTTGAGTAGGAAGTACAGGGTTTCCATACGTCTTCTGTCCAGATACACCTACAGCCTCCCCTACTATCAACTCCTGCACTAGAGTGGTACATTTCCTACATTGACACCTCATCACTACAAGTCCGTTATTTACATAGGGATCACTCTTGGTATTGTACATTCTGTGGGTTTTCAGGAATGTCTAGTTCTTCCCTCCTGGGCATAGTATCATTGCTATTGTTCATTTCACTTACACATAAGCATGTATATATATATGTTTATGCATGTATATGTACACATATCATAAGCATACACAATCACAAACATTGTTGGTATTGTTATTTTGCAACAATTATGTTTTAGATCAATTAAGAATAAGAAAATGAATTTTTTTTTTGCCATTAGTTATTCAGGCTCTGATGTTATTCCTTTCTTTGTGTAGATCCAAATTTCCCTTGTGGTTCATCTGGTAAAGAATTTGCCTGCAGTTCAGGAGACTTGGGTTCGGTCCCTGGCTACCCACTCCAGTATTCTGGCCTGGAGAATTCCATGGATTGTGTAGTCAATGAGGTTGCCAAGAGTCAGATACAACTGAGCTACTTTAACTTCATTCAAATTTATACCCTCTGGTATTTTCCTTCTCTATGAAAAACCTTTAACATTTCTTGCAAGGAATGTCTAAGGCAACAAACTCTCTCAATTTTTCTTTGTCTAATAGTCTTTATTTCACCTTCATATTGAAGGATAATTTTACAGACTAAAGAATTCTAAAGTGGTGACTTTTCTCTCAGCACTTTAAATACTCTTTTCTTGTTTGCATGATTTCTTAAAAGAAGTAGAAGATAAATCGTTTTTTTTAATTTACTTATTTTTAATTGAAGAATAATTGCTTTACAATATTGGGTTGGTTTCTGCCGTATATCAGCATGAATCAGCCATGGTATACATTTGTCCCCTCCCTCTTGAACCTCCTTCTAACCCTCCACCCCATTCCACCCCTCTAGGTTGTCACAGGGCACCAGGTTTGAGCCCTCTGTGTCATACAGCAAATTCCCACTAGCTATCTATTTTATATCTGGTAATATATGTTTCAGTGTTACTCTCTCAATTCATCCCACCCTCTCCTTCCTTTACTGTGTGGGATGTAATTCTTATCTTTGCTTCCATATAGGGAAGGTGTTTTTTTCTCTCTAGATTCTTTCAAGATTTTTTTTTATGTTTGATTTTCTGTAGTTTGAAAATCATATGCCTGAGTGTGGTTTTGCAGGGCATGTATCTTGCTTGGTGTTTTCTGAGCTTCTTGGATTTATGTTCTGGTATCTGACCTTATTTGGGGAGAAATCGTCAGTCATTATTGCTTCACATACTGCTTAATTCTTTTGTCTCTTTCTTCTCCTTCTGATATTCCCATTACATGTATGTTAGACCTTTTATAGTTGTCCCACAGTCCTTGAATATTCAGTTCTACTTTTTTCGTCTTTTTTCTCTTTGCTTTTCAATTTTAAAAGTGTCTATTGCATGTCCCCAAGCTCAGAGATTCTTTTCTCAACCATATTCGTTCTATGTAGGGGCCCACTGAAGACCTTAATTATTCCTGTGATACTGTTTTTGATTTCTAGTATTTATTTTTGATTCTTAGAATTTTCATCTCTGTTTGTATTATCCATCTGTTCTTGCATGTTGTCTACTTTTTCTGTTCTCAATCTGATCATTTCAACATACCTGCCATATCTGATTCTGGTTCTGATGCTTGCTCAGTCTCTTCAAAGTATAATTTTTCCCTTATAGTTGTTTGCTGAAATCTGGACATGATGTACTGACTGAAAGGAACTGCAGTAGATGGGTCTTTGGTGATATGATGGTATCAGGAGAGGGAAAGCCTTCTGTAGTCCTGTGATTAGAGCTCAGTCTTTTGATGACCCCATGCTCCTTGACTGTGAACCTTACCTGTGTCCTTTTTAAACTCTTCCTTGTTTTGTTTTTGCTTTTTGGCCCCACAGTGCAGCATGCAGGATCTCAGTTCCCTGACCAGGGATCGAACTCATGCCCTCTGTTGTGGAAACGCAGAGTCTTAACAGCTGAACAATCAGGGAAGTCCTCATCAGAACTTCTTAATTTTCTCTACAGGAAACTAGAGAAAGCTGAGATTCCCCTTTCAGAGAAAGCTGAAATACAGCTATCTGTATTTACCTTCCACAGATAGATTAGACCCTGATAAAACCCCAACAGGTTAGGCTCTGGTGAAATAGTTTCTCCTGAGAGCAGGCCTTGTTGAGAAGAACAGAAATCTGTCATATTTCAAAATAGTTATTTTCCCATCTCCGTGCCAGAACCATGAGGGTATTTTTCTCCTATCTTCACCCTGAGGACCTGGAAGAGCCCCTGGAGGTGAGACTCACAGCAGTTTGACCCCCTCCTGCCCCACCCACCTCTGTCAACACTGGATCTTTCTGAAGTTTTAAACTCTCAGACTTGTCCACATTGAGTCTCCAGCAGTTCATCAAATTGAAGTTTAGGTTTTTGACCCCAATTCCCATGAAGTTTCTTCCGTGGGGTTTCTTGTCTGTAGGTTGTCATTCTTTGTAATACCTGTCTGTCTTTCCAGTTTAGGGGGCAGTGTTTTGCTCTGTGACCTCGCTTCTCTTTCTAATCTGAGGAGAGTTGCTAATTTTTCTTTGTTCAGTTTTTAACTTGTTAGGATGGAGTGATCACTTCTGAATGCCTTTCCTGATGGACTGGAAGTCTCCAGTCCTTTACTTTTTAATCACAAATGTGAGTCTGCTGTGCAGGGAAACTGAAGCAATGTATATATGTTCAATTAATTTTTAGACCTAATGCTTTGTAAAGCTTTTGGAGAAAAACTTTAATGTGGTATAATCTTTATATTCTCCTGAGATGTACCAGAACAAGAGCAAAAGAAACAGAGAGTCATTCTGTGTCCGTGTTGGTAGGTAGAACCTGAGGCATGCAAAATTTCATTTTTAAAATTACTATCTATGTATTATGCAAGGTTAGTGTAGATATAACCTCAAGCACAAACAAAATGCACCCTCCCCCCGTCTGTGCTCTGACTCCTCCCTGACACCCCCACTATAAGCAGTGGAACTCACTCAGGAGGAACATAAGCCCACGCTGACTACATTCCTTTTTTACCTTTTTTCTTTGAAGTGTCACAAATATTTTTTTTTTAATTCTCAAAATACAAAGTGTTCCTGACCTATTAAATATTTCTTCAGTGTAGTTAGTTTCCCACATAGATTATTACCCCAGAAGGCTCATCAAATAAATTTTGTGGAGCTTCTTGTTCTCTGTGACAACTATCATCCTTGACATTCAATAAGCAATCCATGCTGTTTTCCCAACGTTAGCTCTCCAGAAAAATGAATTCCTAATACTTTGTAGGTATTGTTTTCATACGTTTCTTCATAAAATAATATAAGCTGATGAACCATAAGGTTCAAAAATGATGCAAAAATTCATAGGTGGGTGAAATTACCTTTGGTTGAGAGATCAAAACAGAGATCACAAGCTAAAGGCATCAAAGACAAACCCTTCTAGTGCTTCGGGTCAGAGGGTGTACCAGTAGCCTTACAGCTGTTCATGCCATTTTGTCTAGTTATTCCACTTTAAAGTGATTCCAGTTACAAAAGTATTCATCATAACATTTATAATAGCAAGACGATTAACAGGGAAACAGGAAAACCAAAATTCTTTTTATCTTTCTGGTGGAAATCTAAGCAGCTGTTTGGCATAACCTTAAAAATGTTTGTCGTCCCTGCCATTATCTTAGTTATCTCTTTTTCAGCCCTTGACCAAGGGTAATTTCACTTACCTTCTTTTACATCATTTTGAACATCATGTTCATCAGATTACAGAAAGTGTGTAGTTATCTTATTGCTGTCCATTAAACTGGAAACTTGTTGAAGTGAGGGACTTTGCCTTTCTTGTTTGCATTTTTCTTGAATGTGTTACATGTTACTAGGTCTTCAAGAAAAATACAGATTAAAAATGACTAAGTCTCTCAAAGGAATTTCAGTTACTGTGATTTAGTTAAATAACTCTTTATGACCCCGTAGATTGTAACTTGCCAGGTTGTTCTGTCCATGGAATTCTCCAGGCAAGAATACTGGAGTGGGTAGCCATTCCCTTCTCGAGGGATCTTCAAGAGATCAGGGTCCAGACCCGGGTCTCCCACCTTGCAGGCAGATTCTTTGCCGTGTGAGATACTGGGGAAGCCCAGTTAAATAACACAGCCTCCCCCACCCCAAACAAGGGCTTCCCAGGTGGCTCTTGTAAAGAACCCATCTGCAGTGCAGGGGACATAATGAGATGTGGGTTCGATCCCTGGATTGGGAAGATCCCCTGGAGGAAGGTCTGGCAACCCACTCCAGTATCCTTGCCTGGAGAATCCCGTAGACAGAGAAGCCTGCTGGGCTACGGGACATAGGGTTACAAAGAATCAGACGTGGCTGAAGTGACTTACCGAAAAAAATTCCCCCACAAAAGACTCAGATTTCAGTGAATACGTTATGGTAGTAGGGACTAGTTATATATAAAGTACAAACACTATCGCTTACTCTTCAGTCTACAGCTCTCTTCCTAAATCACTTTCTAGAAGAGGCATCATGACTGGTGACCAGTCACATCACAGCTTTCAAAGATAGTTGATTACTGATCACTGGACATCTGGTGCTCGACTTGTGCACAAGCAGCAAAGCATGTAGTTGTGTGGCCTCTTTTGTCTCCCAAAGATAAATCCACAGGACGTTTTTACAGAGGGTAATTGAAGGAGGAAATTGGCCAACTAAAACGAATATGCAGCAAAACAACAGTGGTAGCACTGGGAAAGGAACTTTGAATCAAGTGTGAATAGAGTTATTGAAGGAAGTGCTGACCGTGGCGATGTCAAGTCTACTGCAGTTCAAGAGAGTCTAGGTGTGCAGCCAGAAAGGAATGCAGGTGAACTTCTGGACACTCGTAAGGCACCTGCCTGTGGGAGGGAGAGAATGAAGTCCCAGAGAAGTGATGGTAGCAAAAAACACTTCATGTTAAGGGTACTTTTGGAATTATTTCATAATATTAAAAGTGTGAAGAATAAAATGATGTAAGCTGACCCAAATTTAGGNTGCAGGTGAACTTCTGGACACTCGTAAGGCACCTGCCTGTGGGAGGGAGAGAATGAAGTCCCAGAGAAGTGATGGTAGCAAAAACCACTTCATGTTAAGGGTACTTTTGGAATTATTTCATAATATTAAAAGTGTGAAGAATAAAATGATGTAAGCTGACCCAAATTTAGGGGCACCATAGTTTACCAAAGTGTAAAAGCAGTGTTTGATTCTTAACATAAGCTAATATGATAAGAAGACAAGTTTTGTTCCAATTAATCTTGATAAGGTTTTTTTTTTTTTTACCAAGAAATAAGGCATTTTATTATTATTATTGTGCATTAAGTAAATTCTACTTTAACTTTTTTCTTTTCTCTATATGATTTTAACTGAGTTTTAAATGTTTTGATAAAAATAGGAAATTTTCTCACTATTAACTTTTAACAGTGTTTATGATTCTGTTGAATCATAACAGAATCTGTTATTCTGTATGAATCATAACAGTGTTATGATTCCTTCACCAAAATTAGGTTAAATAACTTGCACTATTCTGCATATAATGGTAAGAGTATAAAGCAGAATATATTATGTGCTCACTAAGATTACACTGAATTTAAAAAATATCAGCAACATAAATATGCTGCTGCTGCTCCTGCTGCTAAGTCACTTCAGTCGTGTCCGACTCTGTGTGACCACATAGACGGAAGCCCACCAGGCTCCCCCGTCCCTGGGATTCTCCAGGCAAGAACACTGGAGTGGGGTGCCATTTCCTTCTCCAATGCAAGAAAGTGAAAAGTGAAAGTGAAGTCGCTCAGTCGTGTCTGACTCTTAGCGACCTCATGGACTACAGCCCACCAGGCTCACCCGTCCCTGGGATTCTCCAGGAAATGAGTACTGGAGTGGGTTGCCATTTCCTTCTCTACATAAATATGCTAATACTCCCATAATAGTTATTTAAAAATTTACCACCCCATCTCTTTGGCTATGAAACTATAATTCTTTTATAGTTAAAAATAAATTAATAAAATAGAAAAGATAAGAAGCTAAGCTAGAAAACATTCAAAGTTAATTCTTCACTTTGGAAAACAAAACTTTAACTGTGTGCTCTTACAGTCGAGTGAAAAACCCACGAAGTTGCTTCACCTTCCTCCTCTAATCTACTGTCTTTGGTCTGTGCTTGATGCCTCCTTCCATCTCTTAGGACAGAAATTGAAATTATTCTGTGAGGTCCACTCTTTGTTGCTACTTAATTTTCCTACTCGCTGTGTCTCCTGTGTGACACTTCATCAAGGAATAAGTTCTTTGCCCTCATTGGACTCCTCTTACAGTCTAATCTCTCATCCACTGACACCAGGATTAGAGAATATCATAATATTGTTTAGTCATATTCATAGTGCTTTTTTTAACTTTGTGTAATGTGTTTTTCAAAAGAATTCTTAAATGGAAGCTGAATGTAAGAGTCCAGTGACAAGTTCCATGGAGGAGACTGGAGACCCATCTGATTTGGTATCAAGAGGTATCATCAACCTCTGGGGATGGGGAAAAAGGGAACTTTGGGGCCTCTGCCTGCAAATCTCAGCTCTCAGAGCACAGTCGCAACATGTCTGGTTCAACTTACCAATTATTCTTCACCTGCACTCTCAGGGTTTCCTACCATTTCAAGATTCCTTTTAAAGGCCCATGTTTTTTCTTCTTTGAACCTAACCTTAATAAATAAATGTATAGATGTGAGAGTTGGACTGTGAAGAAGGATGAGCGCCAAATAATTGATGCTTTGAAACTGTGGTGTTGGAGAAGACTCTTGAGTTCCTTGGACTGCAAGGAGATCCAACCAGTCCTTTCTGAAGGAGATCAGCCCTGGGATTTCTTTGGAAGGAGTGATGCTAAAGCTGAAACTCCAGTACTTTGGCCACCTGATGCGAAGAGCTGACTCATTGGAAAAGACTCTGATGCTGGGAGGGATTGGGGGCAGGAGGAGAAGGGGCCGACCGAGGATAAGATAGCTGGATGGCATCACTGACTCGATGGACGTGAGTCTGAGTGAACTCTGGGAGTTGGTGATGGACAGGGAGGCCTGGCGTGCTATGATACATGGGGTCGCAAAGAGTCGGACACGACTGAGCGACTGAACTGAACTGAACCTTAATAAAGCGCATTCAGAAGTGTTTTTTACTCATAAGTTTTACCACAGGGAGGCAGAAAGTTTACTGTCTCTCTAGATTTCATCTGCGTGGTCTGGCAGATACAGAGAGGATAGGACACATTCAATCTGGGTTTCTTCAAAATCAGTGACAAGACAAGCAAGGCTAGTGATATTACAAGGCTAGTCAGAAACCTGTGTTTCAATTGTTGCAAGATTGAAATTTAGGCACTATGGCTGGGGATGAATGATACAGTGATTTTTTTTTTAATTGCAGGATGATTGCTTTACAATGTTGTGTTGGTTTCTGCCATACATCAACATGAATCAGCCACAGGTATACCTATGTCCCCTCCCTCTTCAGCTTCCCTCCCACCTCCTTCCCCATTCCACGCCTCTTAAGTTTTCACAGAGCCCCTGTGTTATGCAGCAACTTCCCATTAGCTATCTGTTTTACATATGGTAATGTATATGCTTCAGTACTACTCTCTCAACTCATCCCACCCTCTCCTTACCCCAGTTTGACCACAAGTCCATTCTCTACATCTGCATCTCTATTCCTGTGCTGCAAATAGGTTCATCAGCACCATTTTTCTGGATTCCATTTATATGTGTTAATACATGATATTTGTTTTTATCTTACTGACTTCAGTCTGTGTAACAGGCTCTACGTTCATCCACCTTGCTAGAACTGACTTCTTTTTATGGCAAAGTAATATTGTATATTACTTTGTATATATGTACCACATATATACATTGTGGTACATATATATGTACCACAACTTCTTTATCCATTCATTTGTCAACAGGCATCTTAATTACTTCCATGTCCTAGCTATTGTAAATAGTGCTGCAGTGAACATTGGGGTATATGTGTCTTTTTGAATTATGGTTTTCTCCCAGGGCATAGGCCCAGTAGTGGGCTTGCTAGGTCATGTGGTAGTTTTATTCCTAGTTTTTAAAGCAATCTCCATACTATTCCCCATAGTGACTGTATAAATTTACATTCCCACCAGCTATGCAAAAGGGTTCCCTTTTCTCCACAGGTGATAGGTTTTTAAAGTAGCCATGTCTGGTGTTTCACATGTCATGAGACTTTCAGACACACGCTAGCCATACTTATTTATCTGTGAGTTGCACTGTAGATTATTTTGTTTTCTTTAATAACCGGTCATTTTGTTTTATTTCACTTTGTTCTGTTTTCTAAAATTCTTCTAGTCATGGCCAAGTCATCTAATATAAGAATTCTCAATAAAGGCACCCCACGCCAGTACTCTTGCCTGGAAAATCCAATGGACGGAGTAGCCTGGTGGGCTGCAGTCCATGGGGTCGCTAACAGTCGGACAGACTGAGCGACTTCACTTTCACTTTTCACTTTCATGCATTGAAGAAGGAAATGGCAACCCACTCCAGTATTCTTGCCTGGAGAATCCCAGGGATGGGGGAGCCTGGTGGGCTGCCATCTATGGGGTCACACAGAGTTGGACACGACTGAAGTGACTTAGCAGTAGCAGCACAGTACAAAATGGTATAAATGTATCTTTTATATCTTGTCTTTATGAAAATGTATACCATAAGGGCCAAGAAAGAGAATTCAGTGATAGTTTGCATAGCAGAGTCTTCCAGGAGAGCAGTTTTGGAACTCCAGGAGGAGGATGATTATTATTTTTTTTTAAATTTTACTAATGATTAAAGCAACAAAATGCACTTCAAATGTTATTAAGTGCATTGAGTATTCTCCTAAACTTTTAAATTTTAAGTTCTTTGCTGTTATCTTTTTGTTATATTACTAGTGATGCTGTTTTAGATCAGTTGACTCTGTTGATACCTAAGCAAGACTGGGATTTTTCTCAAGCACCTAGTTTTGAATTTTATCATGAAACAAAACATATATGCCACCTTCGCATATCCCTTCCTGCTTATAGTACACGTAGAGCCTTAATCAGTATAAATAATACTTAACTGCATTTGCCAGGAATAAATAGCTAATGCTGTGAAAGAATAATGGTTTGGAGACACTATACTTTTGGGGAGGAGGAAGTGTAGCACAGTGCTGTGTTTTCTAAACTGTTTTGATCGTATACTTCCCAATAACAACATTTCTGAGTACAGTTTCAAAATATGTTCATTTATATTTTTATAAATTACTAAAATCATATATTGTGTTATGAAGAACATTCCAAGTAAACTCAGAATACATTCAGTTCAGTTCAGTCGCTCAGTCATGTTCGACTCTTTGTGACCCCATGAATCGCAGC
>SJYX01023870.1:13191-39442 GCA_006410675.1 Oreotragus oreotragus | reverse complement strand
AGAATTCCACGGACAGGGGAACCTGGCAAGCTATAGTCCATGGGGTCACAAAGAGTCAGATATAAATGAGCAATGAAGCACATATTCATCTTTATGCTTTGTGCTGTGCTGTGCTTAGTCACTCAGTTGTGTCCAACTCTTTGTGACTCCAGGGACTGTAGCCCGCCAGGCTCCTCTGTCCATGGGATTTCCCAGGCAAGAATACTGGAGTGGGTAGCCATTCCCTTCTCCAGGGGATATTTAAGACCCAGGGATGGAACCCAGATCTCCCACAATGCAGGTGGACTCTTTACTACCTCAGTCATCAGGAACCCCAAGAAGACTGGAGTGAGTAGCCTATCCTTTCTCCAGGAGAACTTCTGAACCCAGGAATTGAATTGGGGTATCCTGCATTGCAGGTGGATTATTTACCAGCTGAGCTACCAGGGAAGCCCATTATGCTTTGTGATTGATTTTATATTTACATAACCATTTTTACTAATTTACTAATTACCATATATTTAGGGAACACTCCCAGTTTCTATTTAACTGCTGTGCAGAATACATCATGCAAAATGCTGGGTTGGATGAAGCACAAGCTGGAATCAAGGTTGCTGGGAGAAAATATCAATAACCTCATATATGCAGATGACATCATCTTTATGGAAGAAAGCGAAGAAGAACTGAAGAGCCTCTTGATGAAAGTGAAAGAGGAGAGTAAAAAAGTTGGCTTAAAATCCAACATTCAGAAAACTAAGATCATGGCATCTGGTCCCATCGCTTCACGTAAATAGATGGGGAAACAGTGGAAACAGTGACAGACTTTATTTTGGGGGGCTCCAAAATCACTGCAGATCTTGGACATGGGGTATCTCTTCACGGCTGCTCCAGCAAAGTGCAGCTGCTGCTCCTTACCTTGGACGAGAGATGTCTCCTCACTGCCGCCCCTCCCGACCTTGAACTTGGAATAGCTCCTCTAGGCCCTCCTGTGCCCATGCAGCCACCGCTCCTTGGACGTGGGGCTGCTCCTGCCAGCTACCGCCCCTGGCCTCTGGCGGGGGTAGCTCCTCTCGGCTGCTCCTGAGCTGTCACAGCCTGGCACTCTCGGCCACCACCCCTGACCTTGGACACAGGGTAGCTCCTCTCAGCTGCTGCCCCTGACCTTGGACACAACCCACCTCTAGGTGGGTGCTATTAGGAAGTGAGGGTAATTTTGTGATTGGGTATCTCAGTACATCTTATCCATAGAGAAGTGAGGTGAAAGCTATCCTTGGTAAAGACGTAACAGAAGCTCCTATTGGTCAGGAGAGGGTAATGTTTGGTATTTTGTGAGTTTCTCACAGTGACCATGTTTTGGTCTGTACTTAGATAAAATTATGGAGTGGCATGTTTTGTCTCACTTTGTCATGGTCTCAGAGTGACCTTGTCTGATGCTGATGGTCTGTGAGATTGTTTTTGTGCAACAGGAGGAAATCACAGTCCAGATTTCGAGGTCAGTATCCAGTTTGTGATAACACAGAGACCTGACCAGGAGGGTCATACCAGTTCCTGGACTTCAGGAGCCACCATTTTCTTCTTCACCACTTTTGGAGAAGTGTAGGTTTGAAATCAGGAAACCTGTGATTCAGTCTGTTTCAGCACTTACTAGCGGTGTGATCATGGGCAAATGACTTATTCTCTGTCACTTCAATTTCCTACCTAGAATGTATCTCAGTGGAACATGGTGAGCATTCAATGAGATAAAGCATTTAGAATGCTGAGCAGATTGATTTTTACAGAGTGGGAGCTCATGGTAGTAATAATAACCTCTTTTCATTCTCCCTCATGGGGGATTCTTTTATTCATTTAAGAAACACTTACTGGATGACTGCGATGTATGGATCACTAGGTGAACAAGACACACAAGCCTCTGCCCTCACAGAGCCAACAGTCTAGCAAGGATTTCAGACAATTAAATAGGACATTTAATAGAGGGTGAAAGGTTCTGTTAAGGACTGCAGGAGTTGCTAAGATAGCCTAACAGCCTCGGGGCACTGTCTCTAGAAGAAAGTGATGTTTTTGCTGATATCCGTGTAATAGATGCACGGGGGTTATCTGAGGAGGAAGGCTCCTGGTACAGGAACAGCATAAGCTAAAACGGAAGAAGGAGAGAGAACATGACAGGCTGTTTGGTGGAAAACAAATAAACAATTAGAGGCAACAAGAAGAGAAAGGGAAAAAATGTTCACTGAAAAGTGTATGCCATATAAAATAGTTTCTTTCCAAATCTTGCACACAATTTTGTATGCCACTGCAATAGTAATTATCACTCGTTAATTAATAATGATACAATGCTTTGAAAATACAAAGTGTAGCACATTTGCTAACAAATTGGTGATTAGCATGATTGCTGTTTCGATATAGCCTCTGTTTACTCTCCGCACGTGGACTTCCAACTGTCTGCTTGCCTTGGTGCACCACAGACAGCTGGTTCACAATAGTCTTGGCGTGGTGGCTATTTTTGGCCTTCCTTTTTCTGGGTTGTGAATGAATCTAGGAATGACTAATAGTGGAGAGGAAAAAAGTGAATGACTTTCAACGTCCTTTCCTAATAAGTTGTTCTGTAATGTTTATCACTCTCTCACATTCTGATACACCAAAATCTGGCTGAAAGTATTGGGAGTCTGCATCTGGTAAGGCAAATATACCAAGGGCTATTTTTGGTTTCATATTTAAATTTCCTTCATTAGGGTCCACCAAACAAATGTAACTTCTTGTGGCCTCCACTTACACCTCTGCTGCTACTGCTAAGTCACTTCAGTTGTGTCCGACTCCGTGCGAATTCACAGACGGCAGCTTACCAGGCTCCCCCGTCCCTGGGAGTCTCCAGGCAAGAACACTGGAGTGGGGTGCCATTTCCTTCTCCAATCCATGAAAGTGAAAAGTGAAAGTGAAGTCGCTCAGTCGTGTCTGACTCTGTGTGACCCTATGGACTGCAGCCTACCAGGCTCCTCCGTCCGTGGGATTTTCTAGGCAAGAGTATTGGAGTGGGGTGCCAGTGCCTATTGCACATAGTGTCCAGAGAAATAATGACTAAATGAAATTCTAGCAGGTTGTATCTCTTCCCTTTATTAAAAAAATAGATTTCAATGTTATCATCTTCTGCCATTTAAAAAATGAAAAAAAAAAACAAAACCAAGTTTTAATTTGTTTTGATTGTCTGAGTTTTGATTGTCAGCGAAGATCTGAAAGCACTCAGCTTATAGTTAAATACTATCAAAGTGTTTTATTGTTTGATTTTCTGCAGCTAATAACCAGGATAAGCAGGTATGGGTGGCAGCATCCTCTTGATAAAAATCATGTTGACTGGTAGACATAGTTCCATAAAAATGCTGGCTTTAACCCAGTCTGAAGGAAGTTTCTGGTGAAACGTTTGTCTCATTCATGTATAGAAAGCGCTTGAGTGTCAGGTGACTCCTACACTTGGTTGGTCGTCTAGATAAGCTGATGGGAATTAGGCTTGGAGGGCCTCCACCAACAGACCCAGGCCTAGAAGTGGTTGAGGACTTGTTTGTGTTTCATATGCTGAATGTTTATGGCTCTATTTTGGCCTACAGCATGGTCCCTACCATCCAGAACTTACTTTGGGTTGGGGAGAAAAGACACATTTACAAATATGTTTATATTAAATTGAATAGATGGTGGCAAGTACAATAGGAGATGACAGATCCATGCTAAAGACGGAGCAGCAGCACAGAGAGGGAAAATTACTCTGAGCTGGGTAGTTTTCATGGTCGAGGTGGTTTTTTTCTTGAACCAGAGAAATTATTTCAAATAGCAGAGATGAAATGGTGGGTAGGAAATGGAGAGCATTCTAGGACTTGACAATGGCTATCACAAGAACACAAAGAGAAGATGGCACTGGATGTTCAGGTCTATCTTTTCTGTTAGGAAAGGGTGACCCAGTGTCCCAGTTTTGTTGTGATAGTCCCAATTTATACCCATGGTAACTGTGGTAAGCTGAATAATATCCCCCATAGATGTCTGTGTCCCAGTTTTCAGGACCCCTGAGTTTGTTACTTTACATGGTTTTTAAAAAAAAGCGGGGGTGGGGGGCGCTGGACTTTAGAGATATAATTACATTAGGGACTTGGAGATGGAGAAATTATCTTAGATTAGCTGGATGAGCCCAGTGTAATCACAAGAGTACTTTTGGAAGGGAGGCAGAAGGATCAGAGTTAGTAATAGGAGATGGGTGATGAAGCGTGAAGTTGGAGTGAGGCTAGAAGGGGTCACAAGCCAAGGAATGTAGGCAGCTTCTAGAAGCTGAAAAAGGCAAGGAAACAGATCCTTCCCTCAGAGCATCTACCAAAAGCTAAGATCTTGAATTTTTACCCAGTGAGACCGATTTTGGACTTCTGACCTCTGGAACTGTAAGAAAATAAATTTATGTTGTTTTAAGTCACTAATTTGTGATAATTTGTTACAGCAGCAATAGGCAACTAATAAGTAACTATATTCAGCCCTTTTACTCCCTCACAAATAACCTGGTTTGGTGATAAATCATATTCTTACTCTCTGCCTAGACCACAGTTATTTACAAATCCATGGTTCTGTCAAAAGCAACTTTAAAAAGTAAAATTTAGATCCATCTATCTCAATTGTAAAGGATTAGACCTTGGAAATCTGAATCATCTCTCAAAGGTAGGGGGTGAGGGGGTCATATTACCAACTAACCAGATTAAATGAGGCAAGAATCCAGAGGGATGTTATAGAGACTCAAATAACACTCGACAACAAGCTCGTACGTTCAGATTTCCCTGGGACGCTAATCAAAGGCCTAGCTTGGCTTTAGTCATGTCTTCTTACTCCATTTTCTGGACTCGGACATAGACAGGAAATGTAAATTATGGCGCAACATTTTCAGAACCATAGTTGCAGAACAGTTGGGAATATTTATTTGCCTTATTTGCCTTTTAGATTCACGTATACTCTTAAGTTCATTTACCTAGCAGCATCTCAGTTCATTGTCCAAATATATGGGAAAATATGTTCTTCTAGATAAATACCTTAGTTGTATCTATAATCTATTTTAAAATAAATGCAATGGCATTACTGACTCAATGGACATGAGTTTGAATAAACCCCGGGAGTTAGCGATGGACAGGGAGGCCTGGCATGCTGCAGTCCATGGGGTCGCAAAGAGTTGGACATGACTGAGCAACTGTCATTGGAAGGACTGATGCTGAAGCTGAAACTCCAATACTTTGGCCATCTGATGTGAAAAACTGACTCATTGGAAGGCACACTGGTGCTGGGAATGATTGAAGGCAGGAGGAGAAGGGGACAACAGAGGATGAGATGGTTGGATGGCATTGTTGACTTGATGGACATGAGTTTTAGCAAGCTCCAGGAGTTGGTGATGGACAGGGAAGCCTGGCATGCTGCAGTCCATGGGTCGCAAAGAGTTGGACATGACTGAGTGACTGAACTGAACTGAACCCAGCTTCTAACACTGCTCTCCTCAGGCACAGGGCACAGGATGTAACAAACCATCAATCACTGGTGAGTATTTTCCTGTTCACATCAGCATGACAGATGTCAAATAACCTCCCTTCCCTCTCACCCAAAAAATGTACATGAGAGAAAAAACCCAGGTAAACTGTGAGTGGTCTCCCAACATTCACTACAAATCTTGACTAATCACTATTTTCCAATGCAGACAAGATTATCAGATTTTGTCACCTACCTATTTCTACCCCTTCAGTGATTCTTACTGATTTTAGGGACAGGAGCAAAACCTTGAGGCCAATACTCTACTTGTCTTCTCACTGACAAAAAGCCAGCCATATTGTATGTATTTCTTCCCACTCCTCAAAAATCTTCACGCTCCCTGCTGCCATAATGATTTTTTCTCATGCTATTCCCTCTAATTGAAATACTCTTCTAAGTTTCTCTTCATTTAGCTCACTCATATTCATCTGATACTGACTATTTCCCCCAGTGAATCTATCACAGTTCATATACTACACTCAAGTCCAGAACCTTTGCCTCTCACAGGATCACATTCCTTTCCTTCACTGAAAAAGACATAACAATTAGGTCTGGAACTTCCCTGGTGATCCAGTGGCTAACACTCCATGCATCCAATGCAGGGGGCCCAGGTTCAATCCTTGGTCAGGGAACTAGATGCCACATGCTGCAACTAAGATCTGGCATGCAGCCAAGTAAATAAATAAATATATATATATATTTTAATTTTTATTTATTTTTTATTTATTTATTTTTTTAGAGCTTCCATTTTACTTTATTTTACTTTACAGTACTCTATTNTAACACTCCATGCATCCAATGCAGGGGGCCCAGGTTCAATCCTTGGTCAGGGAACTAGATGCCACATGCTGCAACTAAGATCTGGCATGCAGCCAAGTAAATAAATAAATATATATATATATTTTAATTTTTATTTATTTTTTATTTATTTATTTTTTTAGAGCTTCCATTTTACTTTATTTTACTTTACAGTACTCTATTGATTTTGGCATACATTGCAAAACAAAAAAATTGATTACACTTCCATTAAATATGATATGTGTGTATGGATTTTAAATTTTCCAGATATCTAAAATTTTCAGATAGGAGCCCTATAGCTGGGACAGTACATCAAGATGAATGTGGATTATTTAAGTAGACAGCAATCAGCATCTCTCCTGCTTCTGAAAACAAAATCTATTCTTAAGAACACTTCTGTTACCATACCACCCAGCAAAGCTATCCCTAGGCATATGTCCAAGGTAAATGAAAGCATATTCCACACAAAGATTTGTACAATTTTTACAGAAGCTTTACTCCTAATGGCCCCAAACTGGGAACAATTAAATGGCCATCAACTGGTGAATGGAAACAAAAGTGGCATATCAATATGACAGGGTATTTTTCAGCAAGAAAAGGGAATGAAATTTTGATACATGCAGCAACGTGGCTGAAGTTCAAAAACATTACGTGAAGTCAAAAAAATCCAAACATAAGAGACTATATATTGTAAGATTCCATTTATATGACATGTCCAGAGAAGGCAGATTTATAGAAACAGAAAGCAGATTAGTAGTCACCTGGGTCTAGGCATGATAATGAAGATTAACTATAAATGGGCATGAGGAAATCTTATTTGAAGGATTAAACTGTTCTAAAACTTGTTTGTGGTGATGGTCGCATCATTCAGTAAAGTTACTAAAAATCACTGAATAGTTACAAATATGAAAAATTGAAGTTAGGGGAAAAATAAAGAGAGCAATGCAATGCATGTAAAGCATTTTGCACATCAGGCATAGAGTAAAAAGGTCATTAAACCTTGCCTAAAGGTATTTTTAAAAAACAATTTCACTGTTCTTATGTGTATACCAACTTTGCCACTAAATGTCAAGATATGATGAAAACAAATGTTCATTCTTCAAAGCTGACTTTGTCTCTGTGTAATTACGCCTTATAAATGTGTTTCTTATAAACCATAGCTGTAGGAGAAATAAAGAATTAGCCACTGTGATTGTCTTGGAGAGAAAGCAATACATGTCTTCAGTTAACCATAACACAAAACTGTATATATTGTTTCTTTTTCTAAAAAAATTGCAATTGAAATATAGTAGATTTGCAATATCATGTTAGTTTCAGGTGTACCACAATGTGAGATCTATATCTATATCTATCATATCTATATATATATTCCTTTTCAAGTTCTTTTCCCTTATTGGTTATAACAAAATATTGAGTAGATGTCCCTGTGCTATACAGTGTTATCTATTTGATATATATATATATATATATCATTGTGTATAAGTTAATCCCAACTTCCTAATTTTCCCTCCCCCATAAAAAGCAGAGACATCACTTTGTCAACAAAAGTCCGTCTAGTCAAGGCTATGGTTTTTCCAGTGGTCATGTATGGATGTGAGAGTTGGACTATAAAGAAAGCTGAGCACCAAAGAATTGATGCTTTTGAACTGTGGTGTTGGAGAAGACTCTTGAGAGTCCTTGGACTGCAAGGAGATCCAACCAATCCATCTTAGAGGAGATCAGTCCTGGGTGTTCATTGGAGGAACTGATGCTGAAGTTGAAACTCCAATATTTTGGCCACCTGATGCAGAGTCGACTCATTGGAAAAGACCCTGATGCCGGGAAAGACTGAGGGCAGGAGGAGAAGGGGATGACAGAAGATGAGATGGTTGTATGGCATCACTGACTCAATGTGCATGGGTTTGAGTAGACTCCAGGAGTTGTTGACAGACAGGGAGGCCTGGCATGCTGTGGTTCATGGGGTCACAAAGAAGTGGACACAATTGAGCGACTGAACTGAACCCCTCCTTCCTCTAAGGAAAAACACAAAACAAAACTGTAAGTTTGTTTTCTATGTCTGTGAGTCTATTTCTGTTTACAAAACAGTATTTGATTGACACCAGGATAGTGGTTATGCTGTTTATTATCAATTTTTACTTATTAAATATACCAGCTAAGACTAAACTGAAGCAATACTATAATTGAACTAAGCCCTCTAATATATACATACCCATATACTCACATTAATTCACTCATACATATACAACTCTGTTCACTCATTAACCATATGTGTGACTCTCCCAATAAAATCTTCCACAATTATCAATGACTCTAACACCAATGAAGATAATTCTTAAACAAATCTTGCTTCTCAGTTTCAGGATCTTCCTTCCTTCCGTGAGTTTTCCCTAAGCCACCAATTCACAATCACACACTAACATAGTCATTACTAATATATGCTTGCTCATCCTTCACTAATATGAGCTTCAAACATCTCACTTTCTAAAGATTACTTCTTCCAGTACCCTGACTGCATTATTTTCTTGAACTTGTGAGAACCAAAAATTTATTAATGTTACCATATTTTTACATGCTTCCTACTCCTCTAAGTAAACTATAATAACCTTGCTTTCAACCGTATCCAGTTTAGATTCCACAATACAGTCTTATGATAACTGCTCTACATGCCCCCTCAATTAATCCTTTCTGACTTCCCCTCCACTCCAAATTATATTTGCCTGAAATCTTGAGTTGAAACAGCTTGGAGGTAGGACCTGAAATACGATAATGTCAGTGGGGGTTTGGAATGGACTGGAAGTTATCACTAAAATAAGTAGATAAGTTATGATTACAGTACCACAATAGCTGACTCAAGTGCTACAGTAATTGGGAAATAGTGTTTGAGATGGGTTTAAAAAAATCAAACACAGAGAAGACCCAACTTTCTAAAATATTTTTAAATTCTGTCATATATATTTTAACATATATGTTAAACTTGGAAGTTATTTCTTTTTATGGTGAGTAACTTGAGAAATACAAACATATTTCCAAGAGTCAACAAATTAAGGATAGAAACCTAAATTTAGTCTCCAGTGTACACTGTTGAGGAACATAGTATTATAATCATTTTGATTTCTACTTGCTTTCCCCCAGGGGTAAGAAAATACTGGTTTCAATTCAAAACTGGTTTCAAGTGTATTATATGAAATAGTGTCAGTACAGTTACCATGTAAGTATTTTCCTAAAATCTGAGAACCTGGCTAAATATATTTGTTTCTTGACATCTAGTATAAAGCCAACTATGAGTGAGTTCCATCTGCTTTAGGCTTTTGCCGCATAATGAATGTCATTTAGTGACAGCTTAATTCTGTTGTGATGATTATCTCAAACCTGAATTTTATGGCAATACAGACAGGCTCTCTCATTTACCTTTATATGCCCAATAGAATGTATAATTACAGTTGGGATTAGCCTAATCCATTCTCTACCTAATGAGCTGAACTAATATTAAATCCAAAATGGAAAGAAATTCAGCATATTTTAACTCTTTTTCACTCTGGCATGATTTTCTTTTTATAGCTTCACTTAGCTTGATCCATTACCACCCTCCCTTTCATTCTGGCACACATTCTAAATTAATTCATTTCATAATTTCATGAGTTGAAGTCAATGGCATTTGACCTGGAAATAAAAATGTTATGATTATCAAACCACAAGAAGGCAACTGGCAATTTGAATTTCTGTATTTGCATTATAATGCACATGTAGAAAGAACATTTGGATAACAATGATTTATCTGTAGATGAAATAGTTTCTCTAAAGGAGATTGGATTTTAAAAGCCTGACATGGTTGAAATAGATTACCTTTATTATTGACACCAAACACAAAGTATTATTCTATGAATTCTATAGTAAAATTCATATAATAAAGAATAAATAAATAATGCACTTAAAATGAGTCTCTCTTATTTCTGATGCACCCACCTCTTACAAAATATAGTTCTGATAGGTTAAAAGAAAATCAGAAATTGGTCACTTAGAAAGCATCCAAATTTTAGAAACAAACCAATTAACGTTTATTTAAAGAACATATATATACTGTGTAAAGTGATCATCTAAGCATGGAACAAGTGACACTAAAACATATAATAGTTCCCATNCCCACCTCTTACAAAATATAGTTCTGATAGGTTAAAAGAAAATCAGAAATTGGTCACTTAGAAAGCATCCAAATTTTAGAAACAAACCAATTAACGTTTATTTAAAGAACATATATATACTGTGTAAAGTGATCATCTAAGCATGGAACAAGTGACACTAAAACATATAATAGTTCCCATTTTAAATAAGTTCTGAGCTAGTTGTTCATATAAGAGATATAAATACTTCAAGGTAATTATAATGGAAAATGCAGAACACTTGAACAGACAAAATATTATATAATAAATGAATAGCCAATATATTCAGCTAGATTTAAAGATAGATTTAACTACATAGAAATAAATATTAGGATTTCCCTGGTGGCCCAATGGTTAAGAATCTACCTGCCAATGCAGGGGTCACAGGTTTGATTCCTGCCCTGGGAAGATTCCACATGGAACTGGGCAACTATGCCCAGGCTCCACCACTACTGAAGCCCAAGCACCACCACTAGTGAAGCTCACGCATCACAACTTGAAGCCTGTGCCCTTAGACTCGTGCTCTGCAACAAGAGACGCCACCGCAATGAGAATCCCGTGCATCACAACTAGAGAGTAGCCCCGGTTCCCTGCAACTAGAGAAAGCCCATGCACAGCAACGAAGACCTATACAGCCATAAATAATAAATACAACTTTATAAAATGTTAAATAAATCAATACTACTCACTACTGTTTCATTTCAGGTAATAATGTTTGAGTAGCTTTTTTTCAGAATCACCTTCCTGCAGAAAACCATTATCAACTCTGGTGTAAAAACTACTTGAAGGCACTAAAGAAGGGCCAGAATTAAATAAAACCTGGAGGAAAGGGAAGTGCTTTGAGGAAAATTCCTGAGTAATAAGACTTGCCTGAGGGCACTTCCCAGTTTCTCTGAGGCTTCCAGAAGGAAAGGAGTGGTACTGCCTATAGGAAGAGTTTCTCCTGTACAGAAACAGCTGAAAAGTGACGGGCAAGTCTGGAAGGAGGGAGCCAAAGAAGGGACAGCTCTCAAATACACAGACAAATTTTGCTTATACTCTTGGGATAGTCCCTGAATGTGGCATCAGTTGGAAAGTATGCAATAGTAGAAAGGTTGGACAAACTAAGCAGTTTCAACTTCTGCCCATCATGGAGTTAAGGGTTATGGTGAGGTTCTGGCAGGTACAGACTTGGGATTCAATTGATTCAAGTTAACTTTTACCTAGAACAAGAATAAGAGAGAGTGATCAGAATCTCTACAGTATCTCATCCACAATATACACTACATAACAAAATTTTGCTCACTGTGTGAGAAATAGGACTCAAGAGAAAAAGTCCAAAACGTACCAAAACCTGACAGCTAACAGATACTTATTTAGGAAGTATGGAATGCTTTTTCCCTAAGATTGAGAAGACAGTCTACTCTCTATGCAATCTGAACTGAAGTTATTAGTTACTAGAAGAAAATTTAAAAAGAAATAACATAAAGACTAGAAAAGAAGTAAAAGTGGATTTATTCACAGATGACATGATTATGTAGAAAACCTTAAGGAATTCATTTAAAAACTTCAAAATATAAGTGATTTTAACAAGGTCATGGGATAGAAGATTGATATATAAATATAATTTGTACCTTTATACACTAGCAATAAAAAAGAAAAACAACATTTTTAATAACCTGGAAATACTTAATATCCTGATAAAGGAATATAATAAAAGATGTTTAAGATCTTAACCATAAAAACAACAAAACATTGAGAAGAAAACATAATGAAGATTAGAATAAATGATGAAATACCTTGTCTATGGGATTTGAGGAGAATTGATATTGTTAATTTGTCAATTCTCTCCCAATTGACATATAGATTAAATTTAATCTGAATAATAATCCAAGCAGGACATTTTACACACGTTAATGTATTGAATCTAAAATGTATATGAAGATATAGAGGATTTAATATAAACTTTTAAAAGTAAAACTACACTGGAGGACTTTTACTACCTGACTTACTGACCAATATAAACTTAGGGTAATCATTGCATAATTAAACACAATACTTCAGTGCAATAGAACAGAGAGTGCAGAAATAGACCCTCACTTATATCAGTTCAGTTCAGTTCAGTCGCTCAGTCGTGTCCGACTCTTTGCGACCCCATGAATCGCAGCATGTCAGGCCTCCCTGTCCATCGCCATCTCCCGGAGTTCACTCAGACTCATGTCCATCAAGTCCATGATGCCATCCAGCCATCTTATCCTCAGTTGTCCCCTTCTCCTCCTGCCCCCAATCCCTCCCAGCATCAGAGTCTTTTCCAATGAGTCAACTCTTCGCATGAGGTGGCCAAAGTACTGGAGTTTCAGCTTTAGCATCATTCCTTCCAAAGAAATCCCAGGGCTGATCTCCTTCAGAATGGACTGGTTGGATCTCTTTGCAGTCCAAGGGACTCTCAAGAGTCTTCTCCAACACCACAGTTCAAAAGCATCAATTCTTCAGTGCTCAGCTTTCTTCACAGTCCAACTTTCACATCCATACATGACCACAGGAAAAACCATAGCCTTGACTAGGCGGACCTTAGTCGGCAAAGTAATGTCTCTGCTTTTGAATATACTATCCAGGTTGGTCATAACTTTTCTTCCAAGGAGTAAGCGTCTTTTAATTTCATGGCTGCAGTCACCATCTGCAGTGATTTTGGAGCCCAAAAAAATAAAGTCTGACACTGTTTCCACTGTTTCCCCATCTATTTCCCATGAAGTGATGGGACCGGATGCCATGATCTTCGTTTTCTGAATGTTGAGCTTTAAGCCAACTTTTTCGCTCTCCTCCTTCACTTTCATCAAGAGGCTTTTTAGCTCCTCCTCACTTTCTGCCATAAGGGTGGTGTCATCAGCATATCTGAGGTTATTGATATTTCTCCCGGCAATCTTGATTCCAGCTTGTGTTTCTTCCAGTCCAGCGTTTCTCATGATGTACTCTGCATATAAGTTAAATAAGCAGGGAGACAATATACAGCCTTGACGTACTCCTTTTCCTATTTGGAACCAGTCTGTTGTTCCATGTCCAGTTCTAACTGTTGCTTCCTGACCTGCATACAGATTTCTCAAGAGGCAGGTTAGGTGGTCTGGTATTCCCATCTCTTTCAGAATTTTCCACAGTTTATTGTGATCCACACAGTCAAAGGCTTTGGCATAGTCAATAAAGCAGAAATAGATGTTTTTCTGGAACTCTCTTGCTTTTTCCATGATCCAGCGGATGTTGGCAATTTGATCTCTGGTTCCTCTGCCTGTTCTAAAACCAGCTTGAACATCAGGGAGTTCACGGTTCACATATTGCTGAAGCCTGGCTTGGAGAATTTTGAGCATTACTTTACTAGCGTGTGAGATGAGTGCAATTGTGCGGTAGTTTGAGCATTCTTTGGCATTGCCTTTCTTTGGAATTGGAATGAAAACTGACCTTTTCCAGTCCTGTGGCCACTGCTGAGTTTTCCAAATTTGCTGGCATATTGAGTGCAGCACTTTCACAGCATCATCTTCCAGGATTTGAAACAGCTCAACTGGAATTCCATCACCTCCACTAGCTTTGTTCTTAGTGATGCTTTCTAAGGCCCACTTGACTTCACATTCCAAGATGTCTGGCTCTAGATTAGTGATCACATCCTCATGATTATCTGGGTCGTGAAGATCTTTTCTGTACAGTTCTTCTGTGTATTCTTGCCACCTCTTCTTAATATCTTCTGCTTCTGTTAGGTCCATACCATTTCTATCCTTTATCGAGCCCATCTTTGCATGAAATGTTCCCTTGGTATCTCCAATTCTCTTGAAGAGATCTCTAGTCTTTCCCATTCTGTTGTTTTCCTCTATCTCTTTGCATTGATTGCTGAAGAAGGCTTTCTTATCTCTTCTTGCTATTCTTTGGAACTCTGCATTCAGATGCTTATATCTTTTCTTTTCTCCTTTGCTTTTTGCCTCTCTTCTTTTCAGTGCTATTTGTAAGGCTTCCCAGACAGCCATTTTGCTTTTTGGCATTTCTTTTCCACGGGGATGGTCTTGATCCCTGTCTCCTGTACAATGTCACGAACCTCATTCCATAGTTCATCAGGAACTCTATCTATCAGATCTAGGCCCTTAAATCTATTTCTCACTTCCACTGTATAATCACTTATATAGATAAATGATATATGACCAAGGCACTTATATGTACACATGTGCATGTGTGCATGCACACACATACATACATATCAATAGAAAAAGGAAAGTCTTTCCAACAAACAATGTTGGAATAACATCCATAAGGAAACTAAATACACCCTGATCTTTACCTAACAACCTCTATAAAAATTAATCTAAGATAGGGCACAGACCTAACTATAAAAAAGTTAAATAAAACTTCATAAATAAAGGTGGCTTCATAAATACCTGGTGGCTCAGTGGTAAAGAATCGCTTCCCGATACAGGAGATAAGGGTTCAATCCCTGGGTTGGGAAGATATCCTGGAGCAGGAAATGTCAACCCACTCCAGTATTCTTACCTGGAAAATTTCATGGACAGAAGAGCCTGGCAGGCCACAGTCTATGGGTCACAAAAAGTTGGACACAACTTAGTGATTGAGCACACACACACATAAAACATAGGAGCATTATCTTCACTAACTTGGAGTAGGCAAAGCTTTCTTAGCAAAGACACAGAAAAACAAAACCCCACAATAAATTTAAAAAATATACTTTAGCTTTCAACAAAATTACAAATTTTGTTCATCTAAATACAATTAAGACAATTAATTGGTAAAACACATTCCTGGAGAAATTATTTGCAAATTGCATGTGTGACAAAGCATTGGTGTTCAGAGTATACAAAGTGTACACATGAAAGAAAGTTTTCTTGCATTTAGTACCAGAGAATTCCCTCAAATGTTAATAAAATCATATAGTATATGTAATTTTTAGAGAATCCTCCGTACTTTTTTCCAAACTTGCTGAACCAGTTTACCCCTCTAGCAACAATGCACAAGGACTCTCTTCTCCATGTCTTTGCCAACATTTACCTTGTCTTGTTTTCATTAATTTTTTCCTTTTTTACTGAGGTGTACTTGACTTACAGTATTATATAACTTTCAGGTATACAATATAGTGACTCACAATTTTTAAGGATTATACTCCACTTATAGTTGTTATAAAATACTGGCTATGTTCCCTGTATAATATATCCTTGTGGCTTATTTTATACATAGTAGTAGTTTGTACCTCTTAAGATTACCCCATCTTGCCCCTCCTTCTTCCGCCTTCCAAATCATAACCACTAGTTTGTATTCTGTATCTGTGAGTCTGTTTCTTTTTTGTTTTATTCATCCAGCATGTCTTCCTTCTGTTGTTTTTTTGGCCATGCCTGTGGTTTATGAGATCTTAGTTTCCCAACCAGGGATTAAACCCAGGCCCTCAGCAGTTCAAGTGTGCAGTCCTAACTACGGGACTATCAGGGAATTTGCTTTTTTCTTTTTTTTTCCAATAGTTCATTTTATTGTTTAGATTTCACTTATAAGTGATAACATACAGTGTTTGACTTTGACTTATTTCACTTAGCATAATACTCTCCAAGTTCAATCTCTTGTCTTAATGATGGCCATTCTAACAGGTGTGAAGTGACATCTCATTGTGGTTTTGATTTTCATTTTCCTGATTATTAGTGATTTTGAGAATCTTTTCATGTACCCATTGGCCATTTTGATGCCTTCTTTGGAAAAATGTCTATTCAGTTCCTCTACCCATTTTTAAATTGGATTTTTGGGGTTTTGTTACTGAGTTTTGTGAGGTCTTTATAAATTTTGAATATCAATCTCTTATCCAATACATGGCTTCAGAAATCCCACTTCTGGGTATATATCCAAAGGAAATGAAAACAGAATATCAAAAAACATGTGCACTCACATTTCATTGCAGCACTATTCTAGCAGCCAAGATAGGGAAACAATTTAGGCATTCCTCAATGGATGAAAGAGCAATGAAAATATATATATGGTGGAATATTATTCAGGCTTAAAAAAGAAAGAAATCCTGTCATTTGTGACAACATGGATAGACCCTGAGGGTATTATGCTAAGTGAGATGTCAGAGAAAGACAAATACTGTATGATATCATTTATGTAGAATCTAAAAAAAAAGTGAATTCATAAAAACAGAGAGCAGAATAATGGTTACCAAGGACTGGGGAAAAATGGGGAGATGATATTTAAGGATACAAACTTGCAACTAGCAGATAAATAAGTCCTGAGGATCTTAATAATCAGCACAGTGATTATGGTCAATGATACTATATTATAAACTTCAAAACTGCTAAGAGACTAGATCGTAATTGTTCTTACAATATAGCATAAATTATAATTATGGGACAGGATGGAAGTGTTAGCTAAATGCTACATGCTAATCATACTGCAAAATACAAATGTATCAAATCAACAGGATGTACACCTTAAACTTACAGATGTTATATGCTAATTATTACTCAATAAATATACATACATACATATATACAAACATATATACAATTATACACTAACAAGTGCCTCTCAGATTGTTGCTGGGGTAAATCTTATATTCATTTATCAAAATATCCTATGTTTTTCACAGATTTGAAATGAAGTATTGCCAGTTAGTTAAAAAAAATATGCTTAATATACTGTAGGAACAAGATTACTAAAGAATAAACAGAATGAAAATGTACCATTAAAATAATTAACTAAACAACAACAAAAAAGAATAAATAAGGTTTCCTTACTGGTGCTCATAAATATCTCTACAAAGTTGTTAACAATAAGAGACAAAGCCAATTAGAGACAGACTCATGTACTAATTGTGATGGAAACATAATGCCATTTAATTTTTCACTGTGGTCACTTTTATATAATGCAATTTTGTTAATAGAATAAATAAAATAGTCTTTATTCCAAAAGGCTTTTTGAAATCTATTTAAAAAACAAGGAAAAATGCCTTCTTCTTTAAGATTTGGTGTGTTCCCAACATTCTGTTTTCAACTTTCTTCTGCTTTCCATTGGTATAGACTCATTTGATAAAGCTCATATCCTCAGGGTACTCAAATCAAATCTCTGCCATGATTTCCAAACCTAGCTGTCTCCAAACTCACCGCTAAGAATTCTGAATCAAACTTGACACCCACCTGGCTGGTTTATAAAAACATTTATTTCAGGGAGACATAAATCCGACTCTTCAATATTCATTCCATTACAAACAGTGTTTCTTTTCAGTGTCTATAATCACTCATTCTAAATCTTCTAGTTTTCCTGTGTGCCTACTGAGTACTATTGGGTATGTACTGTGTACAACCCAGTTAGATCCAGACTGCTTAATTCTTATCATAACTTCTCATTATGTTCCCTCATTCATTCATTAAACAAATATTATTGAAAGTCTACTTTTTCCAGGGCATGTCTTAATGGAGCTGGCATTCTAACTGAACGGCTGTAAAAATGATAAACTATATAATACAAGCTGAGCTATAGAACTTTCTGCAATTATTAAACTCTCCTGGAATATCTGCATTGTACAATATAGTAGACAGCAGCCGCATGTGGCTACTGAGCACTCAGGACATGGCTAGTATTGGTAAGTAAATATTTTAGAAATTTTATTTATGCTTAATTCATTTAAATTGATATTTTAATGGTCACGTGGTTAGTGGAACTATATTGAACCATGCAGAATACTAAAGTTGGTAAGTTTTATGAAGAAAGAAGAAAATGAAATAAGAACAGGATAAAGGGAGTGCAATACAGAGGTGGTTCAAAGGGAGCTTAGCATCGTAAATAGGCTGGTTAGAGGTGACAATGGATAGAACATAGATGTGAAAGAGGGAGAGAGCTGGCCTGATTCTATTTGGGGGAAAAACAATTAAAAGATTAAATCCGCGTCCTTATATCTTCAACTCACTGAATCTAGGTTTTCCTCAAAACAGATGCTTTTTTGCTGTGCTTAGTGACTCAGTTGTGTAAAACTCTTTGCGACCCCATGTGAGCCTTAGTCCGTCAAGGCTCCTCTGTCCATGGGGATTTTCCAGGCAGAATACTGGAGTGGGTTGCCATGCCCTCTGCCAAGGGATCTTCCCTACCTAGGGATCGAACCTAGGTCTCCCGCAATGCAGGTGGATTCTTTACTTTGAGCCACCGGGGAAGCCCAAATGCTTTCTTATCCACTCTATTTTCAAAACGACAATCTGTTCAACTATATGAACACTACTTATCGTGTCTACAAATTCGATTGCTGCTGCTGCTGCTAAGTCACTTCAGTCGTGTCCGACTCTGTGTGACCCCATAGACGGCAGCCCACCAGGCTCCCCCATCCCTGGGATTCTCCAGGCAAGAACACTGGAGTGGGTTGCCATTTCCTTCTCCAATGCATGAAAGAGAAAAGTGAAAGTGAAGTCGCTCAGTCTGTCCAACTGTTAGCGACTCCATGGACTGCAGCCCACCAGGCTACTCCGTCCATTGGATTTTCCAGGCAAGAGTACTGGGGTGGGGTGCCATTGCCTTCCCCGACAAATTCGATTACTTCCTACTAAATTTCGGAATGATACATTTGTTGGTCAATTTATGTATTACATTATTCAAAAATAATTTTTGAAATTTAACTCTCCTCCCCTAAGAGATAGCCTATGGTAAAGGATGTGGGGGCGGGGGAAGTGTTAAAAAAATTTTCAAAATAAGAGCCGTTCTCTATCTAAAAGAAGGTCATGACAAAGTTAAATATCAGACAGCAGATATTGTGGAATTTTAGATATCTGGACAATTCAAATATTGAATTTTAAGCAAGGAATATGACTCCAAATTCCTAGAACTTGTAGCAAAAATGTGATGAAAAGTTAGTTTACTCTTGTGAAAGAAAGGAAAACATAATCATTAGGTTACTTATGTGAATAAATACTTTTCTTATTTCTAGGAAGAAAGAAGTTTTACGTGTCTCATTCTGTAGGTGGTGCAGAATAATGCTGTCAGCATATGTAAATATACAGTCATAGTGAAGGAGTATTTTTGTTTAATTTGTAATTGTACATATCGGGAAGATCCCCTAGAAGAGGGAATGGCAACCCACTTGAGTATTCTTGCCTGGAGAATCCCCATGGACACAGGAGCCTGGTGGGTTAGAGTTGGACACGACTGAAACAACTTAGCAAGCACATGCGTACATAGTCTTTGAACATGTATTCTTGGTAAATAGTTTAAATCTCCCAAAGAAGGCTAAAGTCCCCTCTGACTACTTTTTATGGACAATTTTCCTTACTCTTCTGCATGCCCATTTTTCCTTCCTGGAGTTAATCAGTATTATAAATTGATATCTAACGTATTAGAACTTGAGTCATATACTTGCATATTTATTTATATATTCATGGAAATTCATAGCATTTTTGTATATATTTTCCATACATCACATCCTTTTTCAACATGGTTTGTCTCCAAGCAATGTTTCTTGAACTTCTGTCTGTATCATACATTTTGGTCATTTATTCTAATTACTGCATGGCACTCCGTGAAATGGATATACCCCAGTGAACTGAGCTATACTATTTTTGATGATCTGGCAAGTAGCTTTTATTATGAATAATATTGAAATGAACACCCATGTATAGAATCTTCATGATCAGGTGCATTTACCCCCCAGTACAGAAACAGAATTTCTGCATGATTTTATTTCTAATATATTCTGTCAAATTACCTTTCAAATTGTTTGAACTTAGGTTCGCACACAACAGGATTATAGGAGTACCCTTTACCTGGAATCTGTATATTGAATCCTTATCAACACATTTATTTTCCAAGGTCTGAATGATTGCCAATCTAATGGTTGAGAATAACCTCATTGTCACTTTCATTTTTTGGCCACACTGCACAGCACTAGAGGGCTTAGTTCCCCAACCAGAGATCAAACCCACACCTGCCTACTGCAATGAAAGCTTGAAGTCCTAACCACTGGACTACAGAGAAGTCCCTTATTGTTACTTCTAATTTGCCCCTTTTGTGATGACTAACAGAATTGACTCTTGTTTCACATATCTTTTTTTATAACTTAAATCACTCTTTCTTTGATTCTCATTTTCCTTTTGCCTGTATTTCCATTTCCATTAATTGGCTTCTGTTTTCCTTTTTGATTTCCAATAATTACTTAAATAATATAGAATATATTATTTATATATATATATATGCTTTCTCTCTTCATCTTGAATTATTCAAAATTGTTTAGATTTTCTTTTTTCATGCATGAATGGGGTTTCCCTGGTGGCTCAGTTGGTAAAGAGTCTGCCTGTGATGTAGGAGACCCAGGTTCAATCTCTGGGTCTGGAAGATCCCATGGAGAAGGAAATGGCAATCCACTCCAGTATTCCTGTCTTGGAGAATCCCAAGGACAAACACAAACACAAACAAACAAAAACCTGGAGCCTGGTAGGCTACAGTCCATGGGGTCACAGAGTTGGACAAGACTGAGTGACTAAACCTTTCCATGTATGTGACTAATTTTAATGAAGTCACATTTCTCAGTCTTTTTCTTCAAGTTTTTTCTGTCTGTGTCTGTTTAAAAATACATTTTGTAACATAAGATCATAATCATATTCACTTATGTTTTCTATTAACCTCTGTGTTTATGAATTAATTTTTCTGAAAGGAAAAGTATCAAACATTTTTTTCAGAATAGTCAACTGGTCTAAACTCTGTAAAATCACTTATGCTTTTTCTCATAATTGAAAATGTCACTTTTTCTTATATAATAGTGATTATATACATGGATCTATTTCCAGATTCTATTTGGCTCCATGTATTACTTTGTCTATTCCTATGCCAGCATCACACTATAGCCTTCAGTTTCAGTTTCTTATACTGTCTTAACAAATTACCCCAGCTTCATGTACCACAAATTTATGTTCTGACAGGTCTGGAGATCAGAAGTCTGACCTGGGTCTTACTGGGCTGAAATTAGGGTGACAGCAGGGCTACATTCCTCCCTGGAGCTCCAGGGGACAATCCTCTTCTTTGAGTTCTTGGCTGAATTCAGTTCCTGGCATTTGTAGGACTGAAGTCTCATTTCCAGGCTGGCTGGCTGGCAGCTGAGGAGATGCTGGAGATGCAACTTTCCTTGTCTTGTGGTCCCTTCCTTTGTTTTCAAAGCCAGCAATTGTGTGCACATCCCATCATCCTTCAAATCTCTTCTCCTTGTTCTTCTATCTCATATTTCTGGCCCTCCTTTCTTAATGGGAGAAATACTTTGAGAAAATCTGCCATTTTTATGATATTTGGGTTTATGACTCATTCAATTTTTCCAGCAGGAAAAGAAGTATAGCTTTATACTTTGAAGGTCTTCCTGTACATTCTTCAGTAATCTTTCATTGCTTTCTCCTAAAATATCTTGCCTTTTTTTTTTTTTTTTAGTTATGCCACATGGCTTGCAGGATCTTAGTTCCCCAACCAGGGATTGAACTCTGGCCCGTGGCAGTTCTAACCACTAGACGGCCAGGGAAGGTCTTGCATTCCTATTAATTACAATATTTTATTATTCTTTGGTAATTTTAAAACAAGTTCTTCTTTTGCTATAACTTCTTAAAATGATTTTTATCAATCTATAGGACAACTGTTAATTTGTTAGTTCTTGCTTTGTAAAGGAAACTTATCAATCCACTGATGGTATATTCAGCTCAGTTCAGTCGCTCAGTCATGTCCGACTCTTTGCAACCCAATGGACTACATATGCTACAGTTTGTCAATTGATTTTTTTATATTTTACTCAGGATACGAAGACTCTGTAAATTATAAATACCCAAACTTCTTTTTTATAAATAATAATTTACATATATTTTTCATAATGTTTTATTATAAGCACAATCAATTCTTTGGAGAATAACAGGTGAAGTATGCTTGCCATATTCATGACAACAAAAATTCACCTTACATTTCACTTTGATTCAAGGTATTACTTCCAATCTTCTGGTTGCTATCCTTTCTCACACTGTTGGACAAAGGGGTGCTTGATGTTTGATCCCAAAAGACCATGCAGATCCTCTAGTGTGTTTCCTGACAGTCATTTCTTCCCCCCTCTGGGTTACACAGTCCCGGTTTTTTGTTTGTTTGTGTTTGTTTTTAAAGGCACAGGTAGCTACAGTTTTCAGGACCACAAGTCTGACTTCAGATGCTGGGGTTTACTGCAGAAAGCAAATTATTGTAGACTCTTTTTCTTTCATTACTCATGATTCACATTTGGGCTTATGACCTTATCTTGGCACATGGAACCAGCTGATGACTCCAGGATAAAATTTGCTATGCTTTATTTATTTATTTATTTTTTCACCATTGTTTTGACCATGAGCCACTTACAGAAAGCAGAAACTTTTCAAATCTTTGTTGTCTCGAAGTCTTCAAGTATCAGCTTTGTTTATAGAATTGTGTATTTATACACTTATATACTGAGGAGCAGAAAGTTTGTATAATACAAATTACTCAGTTATATCTGGAGGCCAATGTTTGTGCATAAAAATTTAATACCTCTATACACTAAAAATCAAAAACAACTTTATTTTAAATGTAACATGTCATTTTGTTTTAAAAGCAAACAATGTGAAAAATTGTATGCCTGCAACAAAAAATGTTAAGCATTGAATAATTCTATTAACATCTATAGAAAATGTGTAAGAGGGCATAAAATCACAATTTCTCAAAAAATATATATATGCTTATTAAGAGAACACAATTCAAGTTTATTAGAAATCATAAGAATATAAAATTAAATGTATTATCTTTTTAAATGTATAGATTATAAAATTATAAGAATAAATAATACTATGGGGTGATGTGGATAGAGTTATAGAAGTATTTCTCTTTACTGTCAGTGGTTGTGGAACTACACAGAATGTGCCTTAACTATTTTTAATGCATCAAGAGCTTTAATTTGAATTTCCCTGGTGGTCCAGTGGTTAAGAACCTGTCTATCACTACAGGGAACACAAGTTTGATCCCTGGTCTGGGAAGATTCACATGCTGCAGGGCAGCTAAATCCATGCTCAGCTACTGAGTCCAGGCTCTAGAGCCCACGTTCTGCAATGAGAGAAGCCACCACAACAAGAAGCCCAGGCACTTCAATGAGAGAGTAGCCCCCACATGCCACAACTAGAGAAGGCCTGTGAACAGCAATGAAGACCTAGCACAACCAAAAATAAAATAAATTTATAAAAGAAGAGCTTTAATTAAATTAACTATCATTTAGTAACATCACTTCACTTTTTAGATTGTATTCTAAATAAATAATAGGATTTGCAGGCGTATATACACACAAACACAAACTCAACTGTACTTCAACAAAAAACAGCTCAATATGGATAGACTGATATAACAGAATATGAATTAGATGTTACAATATTTACAATCTGTATAATATTTCTCATTTTCATCATTTCTGGGACCTGTGACCTTGAGCAAATTTTTTTTCAATTTCCTCATATGTAAATGAGATTAGTAACACATACCTTAGAGATTTGTTATATAGATCACAAATGTGTTAACAATGCTTCTCACAGAATAGTTCCCTGAAAAGTCTTATCTAGTATTTATTCTTACACACTGAATTAGCACAAGTACTTGGGGAGTTAGTTAATATATCCTTAATCCTTGTACTAGAAAAGCCACTTTCATTCTTAGAATTTTTGTTGCCTAAGAGTACGTACATAAGCAAACATAAAGAATCTAATACAATATTATAAAGTAATTAACCTCCAATTAAAATAAATAAATTTATATTTAAAAAAGAATTTAAATAATTTACAGTATAGACCAGTCCTTCTCAAACTTCACCTGGAGATCTTGTGAAGCTGCAGATTCTGATTCTTCAGCTCTGGTTTGGAATATACATTTCCAATAAACTCCTATGTAATGATGATTTGACTGGTCCATGGAACATACTTTAAGTAATGAGAGTACAAACTACCGGTCAAAGGCCCCCAGGCCAAATCCAGTCTGCTGTTGATTTTTGTAATTTGGTAAATAAAGTTTTATTGGGACACATTCTGCATTCATCATTTTCTATACTGTCTATGGATGCTTTCATGAGATACAAAGGTAGAGTTGAGTAGCTGTAACAAAGATCACACAGTTCACAAAACCTGAAATAGTCATACCCAGACTCTGAACAGAGTTTGCTGATCCCTAGTATAGACAATACACCTTATTAGTAGAATAGAATAACAAAATCATATTTTCAGCATTTTAAAAATATAAAAGCAGGAATTAATGAATATGAAACACTAACATAAGTGATAAGAGGTCAAAAAATTTCAAAAAATAGAAAACACTGACATTAGAAAATTTTCTCATACCATAAGCAAAAATAAACTCATAATGGATTAAAGACCTAAACATAAGACCAAAAGCAACAAAACTCCTAGAAGAAAACATGGACAGAACATTCTTTGACATAAATTGTAACTATCTTTTTGGATCTGTCTCCGAAAGCAAAGAAAATCAAAGCAAAAATAAACAAATGGGACTCAATTAAACTTAAAAGATTTCACAAAGCAAAGAAAACCATTGACAAAATGAAAGGACAACCTACTGAAATAGAAGATATTTGCAACTGCTATGACCAATAAGGAGTTAATATCCAAAATGCATAAATAGCCATACACTCAACATCAAAAACAATTTGATTAAAGAATAGGCAGAAGACCTGAAAAGATATATTTTCAAAGAAGACATACAGACGGTTAACAAGCACATGAAAAGATACTCATCACTGTTAATCATCAGAGTAATGCAAATCAAAACCACAACGAGATATCACCTCACATCTGTCAGAAAGGCTATCATCAAAAAAACAACAAATCACAAATGTTGAGGTTGTAGAGAAAGGGAACCTTGTACACTGTTGGTAGAGATGTAAGTTGGTACCACCGCTGTGGGAAACAGTACAGGAGTTCCTCAGAAAACCAAAAACGGAACTACCATATGACCCAGCAATTTCAGTCCTGGGTTTATATTTAAAAAAAAAAGTTAATTAGAAAAAATACATGCACCGAAATGTTCATTCGCTCATAGCAGCATTAATGACAATTGCCAAGATATGGAAGCAAGCTAAGTGTTCATCAACAGATGAATGGGTATATGCATATATGTGTGTGTGTGTATACATATATATACACATATACATACACTGAGTCATAAAAAAGAATGAAAATTTGCCATTTGCAACAATGTGGATGGACATGGAGGGTATCACACATAGTGAAATAAGTCAGAGAAATACAAATATTGTATAAGATATATGTAGAATCTAAAAAATACAACTAGTGAATACAGCAAAAAAGAAAGACTCACAGATCTAAAGAGGACAGACTAGTGTTTTCCAGTGGAGAGAGGGGAGAGGGAAGGAAGAAGAGGCAAGATAAGGGTAGGGGAACAAGAGGCACAAACTATGTATAAAATTATTAAGTTGTACAGTGGAGGCGGGGAAGGCAATGGCACCCCACCCCAGTACTCTTGCCTGGAAAATTCAATGGACAGAGTAGCCTGGTGGGCTGCAGTCCATGGGGTCGCTAACAGTCGGACAGACTGAGCGACTTCACTTTCACTTTTCTCTTTCATGCATTGGAGAAGGAAATGGCAACCCACTCCAGTATCCTTGCCTGGAGTATCCCAGGGATGGGGGAGCCTGGTGGGCTGCCGTCTATGGGGTCACACAGAGTCGGACACGACCGAAGTGACTTAGCAGCAGCAGCATACAGTGGAGGTGATGGAATTCCAGTGGAGCTATTTCAAATCCTGAAAGATGATGCTGT
>SJYX01023870.1:0-10072 GCA_006410675.1 Oreotragus oreotragus | reverse complement strand
TGATGCTGGGAGGGTTTGGGGGCAGGAGGAGAAGGGGACGACCGAGGATGAGATGGCTGGATGGCATCACTGACTCGATGGACGTGAGTCTGAGTGAACTCTGGGAGTTGGTGATGGACAGGGAGGCCTGGCGTGCTGCAATTAATGGGGTCGCAAAGAGTCAGACACAACTGAGTGACTGAACTGAACTGAACTGAACTGATAAAGATAAACTGTGCAGCACAAGGAATATAGCTAATATTTTATAATAATCATAATTGCTGTATAACCTTTAAAAATTGTGAATCAATTTGTATACCTGAAACATATAATATTGTATATCAACAAACCTCAGTAAAAAATAGAACAATAAAATCATATTTTCAACACATAAAAATACAGAAACAAGAATTAATGAATATTAAACACTAAGCAATTTGGGACTTTTTCACTCCATCTCAATATGAAAAATTTTATAGTTTTATCAGTCCAATCATACATACAAATAACCCATGGATTAAAATGGAAGAAAATGCATAGTTTCTGCAGAATCCACAAAGTCCATTTTAAGGAAGATGGAGGCTTGGGGGAACCATAAACTAAAATGTTCAAGGGATGCAATAACTCAATAATAGTACAGTACAGTAAGTCGCTCAGTCATGTCTTACTCTTTGTGACCCCATGGACTGTAGCCCACCAGGCCCCTCCATCCATGGGATTTTCCAGGCAAGAGTACTGAAATGGGTTGCCATTTTTTTCTTCAGAGGATCTTCCCAACCCAGGGATCAAACCTGGGTCTCCTGCACTGTAAGCAGATGCTTTACCATCTGAGCCACCAGGGACTAAGACTTCTCAATAATAGATCTCTCTAAATGCTGATTAGGTTTGTAGGTCAGATGTAGTGGGTTGATCAAATGAATAAGGCATCAGAAGCCTTAAAAGTGCTGCCATGTCACAGTCAACATCCTATTTTAGAACTAACTATATCCAGAAAGACCATGGCAAGTTCATCTCTGCAAAAGGTGTTTGACTCTCTATAGAGAATATTATTTCCTCACATGACTACACAGATTAAGATGTTTTGATCAGGCTTCTATGAAAATGCATGCTTTTTTCAGGAGAGATACTTACATGAAGACATAAACTTCAAGCTTACAATTAAAAGTAGATTAAGGAAGGAAGGCGTTACCATGTAGATATGGGAATTCAGCAATGATCAATCCAGTTGCTACTTTGTATAACTTGCACTTGCCTACCCTCACTTATGCCATTGTGATTGACATAATGGACATGATGTAAAGATGCTATTCATTACTACTCTCACTGTCTTGGGCACTAAATGGGCTCTTCCACATAAAAACTGATGTTGTTCATTCTGAAAAATTTTGTTACATTCTCTTTCCTCCATTCCCTTCCTCCACTGGTAAAACTCCTATTAGATTGTGATTCACAATTAGATATTCACTTATTTTATCTTCTAATTCCCATCTTTTTTTTCTTTTCCTTTTCCTTTTGGAGAAATGTTCTCAACTTTATTTTTTAGCTTTGCGTTTAGTTTGGCTCAAATGGTAAAGAATCTGCCTGCAATGCAAGAGACTCGGGTTGGATCCCTGGGTTGGGACCATTCCCTGGAGAAGGGAATGGCTATCCACTCCAGTATTCTTACCTGGAAAATTCCATGGACAGAGGAGTCTGGCGGGCTAGAGTCCACGGGGTTGCAAAGAGTCAGACATGACTGAGCGACTAGCGCACACATTTTGTCCTAATGTCAGTTAACATATACTCAATTTCCAAAATCCCTTTCTTGTTATTTTATTAAAATACATTATATTTTCATTTATAATATTACAATGAGGCTGCTAATTATGACAAATGTGAACTTCTTTATAGTCTGTGCATCATTTCTATTTTTACTAATTTAACTTTTCTCTTTTTTTACTGTTTTTTAGATGCTAGTCTTTAACCTTAGAGGCTTTTTTCAAATGTGTAATCATCTAAGGTTGAAAACATAACTGTGTGTGTGTATAAAGAGGAGGTTTATTTACAGATAGAATTCACAGTGTAGTGATTGCATGATGAGTTTTAAATTGGAGAATCTTCAAAAGTTTAGAAGCTATAAGTCTTACCTCCATGGTCAGTGAGTATTCTTAGAATATAATTCTTCATAATCTTGTCTGGAGTTCCTACTTTAAAAGGTTTACAAAGCTGGAAAGGGGGAAGGTGATGGAGATTTGACCTTCACTCTACAGATTGCCATTGACTGCCACTATGTTCAGCTTCCTATCTCTCCTTACCCAATTCTGCCAGACGGGAATGACTTTTAACCCTGAATCAGGAGACTCTTCTCATCATTTTTCCAGAAAATAACTTTCAGGTTTCCTAATTGGGAGAATGATAGCCATAAGGGAAGGGTCAGAGGGAGAGACTTAATATCAAGTTAATTGACTAAGGAGTAAAGCTTTAATTACCTAATGTACTTCAAATAGAAGGAAATTATCATTTTAAACCCTTAACTTTGCTGGACATTATATTTTAAATGTCTTTTGCACTAATTTTAAAGATTAAGTGATTTTAAATTATCTTTACCATGTTGTCACAATTATTTTCTGTACTATGTATCTGATTATACAGAGCAGGCTTATGAAATTATGGAGCTAATTATAACATCATCTCTTTACTGTTTGATCTTTAAAGATTTTCCTTGGCATTTACAGAAAGACTATGTTTTGTGTTTTTATTTAAAGTGACTATTAAATCCACTGGTTTTATGGTCATTTTTGTTTCAGATACAGATATATTGAGTTGTGGCTGCCACAGTCTTTTGAAAGTATTATAAAGTAACTGAAAACAGAAAGTTTCTAAAAGCCCAATCTGATATTCTATGTTACCCCTAATCTTGTTACGTTAATCACCAATGATTTTGTATTCTGAATCTTATTCTAAGTGTTGAGTAATAATAATATCCTAAAGTATCATACCAGTTTAAATAACACTCATCAAAGAAAATAAAAAACAATAAAGACAATGATCTCTTTACAAAGAGCACTATAAGTATTCAATCACTGTTTTGTGAGAGTTGATAAAGCAGTAAAATGGAGGAAAACATTTCAGAAGCTGAAGTTTTCTTCAACTGAAAGGCAGTGAGTACAACAGGATATAGTAATCTCTGCGCGGTATGGATGAGTTTACTTGGTGGTTCAGAAGTAAAGAATCTACCTACCATGCGGGAGCCGCTGGAGACATGGGTTTGATCCCTGGGCCCGGAAGATCCCCTGGAGGAGGGCATGGCAACTCACTCCAGTATTCTTGCCTGGAGAATCCCATGGACAGAGGAGCCTGGCAGATTACAGTCCATAGGGTCACAAAGAGTTGGACATGACTGAAGCAACTCAGCACAGCATGGCTGTATATAGAATGGTAGAGAGAAAGAGATGGGCAGGAAATATAAGAGTTGGGAAGGTAAATGAAAAGTAATTCCCTATACCAATATTGAGCAAAACATGGCAGAATTAGGGGTGGACTTTTGCCAGCTGTTCAAGTTTGAGGCAATCCTTTAACTTCATATTCACCTTTCTTGTCTTTTATTTTTGGTTTTTCTTCTGAGTTGCCTCAGATCTCACTTCACCATTTAATGATCTGTAAAATTCTGTTGATAATTCAATCATCAAATGAAAAACTTAAGTCTTTTAAAGTTTAATATAACAACTAGAGTTAAAAAAACAAATTGCATTCAATTCAACAAAGCTTTGGCACAGGATGGACCAGAACTGTCCTAGTTTTAAAATTTAAAGTCCCATGTCCCAGGAAGTCCTCAGTCCTGGTAAAATTAGAATAATGGTCACTGTAGCTTGGAATATACTTTGACTCCCACCCTCCCAAAAAGAGTGAAAAGAATGGTATGACAAACCATGTGGCAAGGCTAATATATAGATAACCTGAAATTTATAGTGATAACAACAAAGAAACTCATTGGGTGTGCCAAGACATCAACTCATTATTTGAAAATAGGTAATTAAAGGACAATAAATCAGAATTTGTCTCAATTCAGGGTAACAAATAGTTGATGAGGCAAAGTCTTTTATAGAAGAATTTTAGCTAATAAATGCTAAAGGAATGATAGAATTACAAGACACAACTCCTGATGAAACATGATCCTAAACAAACAGCATCCTTGGTTGCTAAAATTATTCAAGTACAAGCCTAATGAGATGTGGAATCTTCCCAGACCGTGGATCAAATCAAACTCCCCTGCATTAGCAGGCAGATTCTTAACCACTGGACCGCTGGGAAGATTCTACATGCTGTAGAGCAACTAAGTCCACGTGCTACCACTACTGAACCTGGGTGCCTAGAGCCTGTGCTTTGCCACTGCAAAAGCACAAGAAAAGCCACTGCAATGAGAAGCTCACACACCACAGCTAGAGAGTAGGCCCTGCTTGCCACAACTAGAGGAAAGCTTGAGTGCAGCAAGGAAGACCAGATAAAAATAATAAAATAAATATATAATTTTTGAAAAAAGCTTTATAGAGTTTTAAAAGACCTAATGGGAAACTGGGCTTCCCAGGTGGCACTAGTGGTAAAGAACCCACTTGCCAATGGAGGAGACACGCAGGTTCCATCCCTGGGTCGCAAAGACCCTCAGAGGAGGACATGGCAACTGACTCCAGTATTCTTGCTTGGAGAATCCCATGGATAGAGGAGCCTGGCAGGATACAGTCCATGGGGGCCGCAAAAAGTCAGACATGACTGAAGTGACTTAGCACACATGCACACAGTGGGAAACTATGTGACAGATGAATTTGACTTACAGCACTTGAACAGACTGATCCATTTTATCAGTATTAAAAGAGAGATAAGCAAGACATATGTGCCTTGATGCAACACGAAGTGCACAACATCACCTAGAAAGTATTCTTTATATTTATCATGGTTCTACATCTAATAACCAGTCTACAGGGCAGGAGCTGGATGAAAATGTTAAATTTAATCATATCATAGGGAAGCAAACAGAAAAATGTGGGAAATTCAGCAGAACAAATGAGCTGGTTTCTTAAACAAACAAACAAATAAATAATTAAGGAGGAATTGTTCCAGATTTTAGAAGACTGAAGAGAAACTCAACTAAATGTAACATGAGACTTTGTTTTCTGATACAAACCAACCAACCATAAAAATATGTGTTTTTTAGAAAATAATTGGAGAAAGGGGACTTGTTACTGTAGACAGACCTAGGAGACAAGTGGAGAAATGTGAAATATGACTATGATTATGTTGAAATAAAATAGTTCTTATAAAAAAAAGTATTATGAAAGTCATCACATTATAATTAAATTATCAATAGTTTACTGTATCCTATATTCTACTTTCACCTCCTAGTAATCTTGGAAGAGAATCACTGGACTTATTTAGTGGATAGAGAAACTAATGACCAACATCACACAGGTAGCTGTTATCAAAGCTGTGTAGCTCAGGTGGGTTGTATTTCTAATGTCATCTTCATTTCTTTACTTGTTTAACCAGTGGTTCTCAAACTGGAATCACCTTTAGATTGTCCAAAAAAAAAATATATATATATATATATATATATATATATACACACACACTGACTCTTGATTCCCATACTGAGACTTTCCAATCTAGTCAATCTTGGATAAGACCAGGGCATCAGAATATTTCAAAGTTTTCCAGATGATTCAAATGTGACCAAATTTGGGGGACTACTGCTTTAACATAATAGTGTGCAACGAGCTGCAAACTAGAATGACTCAGAGAAATTAAAAAATCTAACAATACCATGACTGTGACCCTGACCAAATACGTTAGTCTCTGAAGCTGGTGTCTTGGAATCCATATTTTTAAAAAGCTCATTGGGTGATTCCAATGTATACCAAGGGTTGAGAACCAGTGTACTATAAGTTTGTGAGTGATTTATTTCTCTCAAAACAAGAAACAACGCTTCTTTGTCCTGCCCATATACCTTGCCCACAACACTCCTAATTTCAGAGAGAGAGTGCTTTTGTGCCCAATTCCATACTAGTGAAATTTAGATTCTCAGAAATTTATCATTCAGTACTCTATTCAAATTTACTCATAGCAATTTTTAACTTTTAGTCATCTCTGCCTTTGAGTATCCCTACCTGGTCAAAAAGCTTCATAGGTTCTCAGCATCAAGATCTGAACTGACAAATGTTATTTCGTCCAAGGAGAGTTAGACTTTCTATATTCAACTTGGTGATTTTATAAAGAGATATATTTAGATTAAACTTTTAAACAGCTAATGGGATTTACTTCTCAGAAGCTTTCATTGCTTAGCTAGGAAGAAGCACTAAATGTTAAAAAAAAAATCTACATGGACTTTGAGGCTGTGCATCTATAAGAGTTATAAATTACAGACTTTTAGACTCTTATTCAGTGGTGAAAGGAAATATAATTGGCAGAAAATAACTGTCTCACTCCTAGGGCTTCTTACTTTGAACTCTAGATGTTCTCAGTTGAGTGTGTGTGTGTGTGTGTGTTTTCCTACCAGGAAACTCCTAAGTAAGACCACCCTGTAACTCAGCTTTTGAAAGTCTCAATTTACTCCAAAATGAAGGAGGAAAAATTAAATTCTTCCTTTAGTTGTGTTATTGATCCACTAAAAATAAAAACAGAAATGGAGCTTGCATTTTCATTTCTAGTTCTGCTTGTTGCTTATATGCACACATGCTCAGTCATGTTCAACTCTTTGAGACCCCATGAACTGTAGCCCACCAGTCTCCTCTGTCCATTGTATTTCCCAGGAAAGAACACTGGAGTGTGTTGTCATTTCCTCCTCCAGGGCATCTTCCCGACCCAGGGACTGAACTTGCATCTTTTATGTCTCCTGCACTCGCAGGTGGATTCCTTACCACTGTGCCATCTTATGGATGATTTCAAAGGATAAGAAGGAATCCTGGTTTTACACCACCACCTTCAAACCAGAATTTGAAAACACTATAATTTTCAACATTTTACTAAAATCTCATTTTCTTTGTTACACAAATTTTTGACAACTGTTGATACTCAATTACAGAAGTGGAGGTAATGACTGTCTCAATAAAATCACCATCTCTCCCATCCCTACCTGTATCTTCCGTGAAAAATACTTAATTAATTATAGGGCAATATAAATATCATTTATATAGACTCTGATATTTGAAAAATAATTGAATAATTAAGATGGAAGTGGAAGATGGGAGAGGTAGGCATGTTTCTTTTTTCTCTATGGGAATGAGTTAAGGAAGAAAGGGATGAAGATAGAAATGAGGGAGGTAAGAAGAAACTTTGATGTATCAATGTAATAGCTAACCTTTCTGTGGCTCTGATTTCTGTGACCTTTCTGTGACATGTCTTTAGTGATTCGCAAGGGAGCAAGTGCCTCTTGTAGACAACTATCTAAGCAGAGCAGCAGCCCCATCCTGTCATGGCCTTTGCCAGAGTTCTGTCACCTCAAACCTGTCCTCTTTGGCTCCTAGCTGCTGCTTCCTCCATCCTTGGGAAATGGTGACAAGTTTCACAGTGGTTGCCATGGTATCNACAACTATCTAAGCAGAGCAGCAGCCCCATCCTGTCATGGCCTTTGCCAGAGTTCTGTCACCTCAAACCTGTCCTCTTTGGCTCCTAGCTGCTGCTTCCTCCATCCTTGGGAAATGGTGACAAGTTTCACAGTGGTTGCCATGGTATCAAAACAATCTCTGTAAGACTCATGTGGTCCAGTCTCAGCTGTCATGTCTTTCATCAATTTTCAGTTATAGCTTTCCAACTAGAGGTTTTAAAGACACAGAAAAAGTATTTTATGGGGACTTAATCCTGTATTTGAACAACTGAGCACTTATCATGCACAAGGAACTCAATGAGATATTTGAAAGGGAAAAATAAAATAAGGGCAGGCACATGTGCTGCCTTCAAGAAGGCTGTAACAGTCCTCACTGTGTCTAATTAAAGGTTAAAAAAATCAATTGAAATTCCACCATGAGTGCCTAATTGGGCAAAGTAGTACACAAAGACACTTTCCACTTGCTCTCATATCCCAAATTTTTAAATCATTGAGCCTATGATTATCATTATAGTAAGAATATATGAAAAAGCCAATAAATCACAACTTTATGTCTACATTCTGGGCTGAGTTTTAGTATAGTATTTTTTATGACCTAGTCACTGCAAATGTCAACTCTATCATGTAAATTTTTAAAAATTAATTTATATTAATTGGAGGCTAATTACTTTACAGTATTGTGGTGGGTTTTGCCATACACTGACCTGAATCAGCCATGGGTGTACATGTGTCCCCCACCCCAAACCCCACTCCCCATCCCATTCCTCTGGATTGTCCCAGTGCATTGGCTTTGAACGCCCTGTTTCAGAATACCAATCAGTTTACAATTTGAAAACACATGAAAATCTTTTATACTCATCTCACAGAACAGGGTACATATCTAGCACCCTAAATTTATGTTGGTTTAAATTATTTAATGTTTTTTTAGTGGTAATACATTTATAATCTCACCATCACTGGATTGTTATTTTATTTGTGAAAGCAAAATCATTTTTACTTGATGAGGTTTACAAACATAAGTATTCTTTCAGAATAGCAAAATAATGTAACACAGTGCAATTTCACCTATTTTATGCTTCATTCATTTATCAATTTACTCATTCATAATTTTATAAACTAATAATCAAAAATAGTACCTGTCATTCCCAGTATTTCCTGAACTCTAGACATTATAAAGAAGACTTGTATTCAGTATGTCATTATAAGCTTTTAATGATGTCATGATTTACTTTTACTATCATTCTTGCCTGAAAGGAAGAAGATAAGATTCAGAAAGATTAACATATTCACAATCTCACAGCTATTGAGATTCCACACTAGGTTCTTTTTTCTTTATATGATTATGCGTGCCATGTTGTTGTGGCCTTGTTGGGTAACTGAAATGCTAAAGAGATAAATAAATCAATAAATGAGCCCTGTTCTTAGATTTCTGAGTTGGTACTAAACTTATGTTACTTTTCAATTTAAGATAGAAAACAAGACAATAACATATTCAATAAAATAATGAAGTGCTGGCAAGAAAATGTAATCGCATGATTTTCAACCCTATGCAATCAAAATATAAGAAGTAAATATTAACTCATGAGAATGTTTTTAATGTTTAAAAGACCTAGTAATACTCTATTCTATATAAACTCTCCAGGAATTTAAAAATTCCTAAAACATCCCATTTTGTTCTACAAAGCATATAAAATCCTTACAACAAATTCTGTACAAGATAATTCAGAATAGTAAAATGTGAACAAATATCATGTAGAGATAATGTAGATATTCTCAAAGTACTAACAGTCCTAATACATGAAAAACAGCATATATTGAAGGTCATTTTCATCAAGTATAGGTCATTTCTTGAATTACAAATATTTTTTATATATTTTGAAACATTTCTCTTCTAAAATAATACCTTAATATTACCTTAATAATACCAAAATATTACCTTAATACAGTTTTGATATCTAAAAGTGAAAGCCACTTAGTTGTGTCTGACTCTTTGCGACCCCATAGACTATACATGGACTATACAGTCCATGGAATTCTCCAGGCCAGAATACTGGAGTGCATAGCCATTCCCTTCTCCAGGGGATCTTCCCAGCCCAGGGACTGAACCCCAGTCTTCCACATTGCAGGCGGATTCTTTAGCAGCTGAGCCACCAGGAAGCCCAAGAATATCAGAGTGGGTAGCCTGTCCCTTCTCCAAGGGATCTTCCCAACCCAGGAATCAAACCAGTGTCTCCTGTATTGCAGGCAGATTCTTTACCAACTGAACTAACAGGGAAGCCCTGTTTAGATGTCTAAATAATATCTTAATTCATGAAAATATTATTTAACTATATCATTTATGTAATTTGAACATTGTAACTATGTTAAAGGATTTTATATATTATTATAAAGAAGAGAAAATATTTCTCTTAAAATATGCTGAAAATGTATTTGCTCAAGTCCAATAGAGACATTCCAGAAGATGTGTATAAGAGACAGGAAATGGAGCTTGCATTTTCATTTCTAGTTCTGCTTGTTGCT
>SJYX01023869.1:363432-378036 GCA_006410675.1 Oreotragus oreotragus | reverse complement strand
GCTGGGGCGGGAGAGGGCGTGGGCCTGTTGGGCCGGGGGCGGGGCGGGGCAGGCGGGCGGGCGGGACCTGTGGCGACCTCCGCCCCCGGTCCGCCCCCTCCGCGCAGCCCGGCACCATCGAGCAGGCGGTGGAGGAGATCCGCGTAGTGGTCCGGCCCGTGGAGGACGGAGACATCCAGGGGGTGTGGCTGCTGACCGAGTAAGGGGGCGCGCCCTGGGGAGGGGCCCGGGCACTTGTGCGCTCTGCAGCGCCGAGGTGACCGCTGCCGCCCGCAGGGTTGATCATTGGAACAACGAAAAGGAGCGGCTGGTGCTGATCACCGACCAGGCACTCCTCATCTGCAAATACGACTTCATCAGCCTGCAGTGCCAGCAAGTGGTCAGGGTGGCCTTAAACGCGGTGGACACCATCTCCTACGGAGAATTCCAGTTTCCTCCGAAGTCGCTCAACAAGTAAGTCTTTTCAAACAGCCCTTCCAAAACCAGCCCCCAGTGGATGTCTTGCTTTAATATCAGTAGAGTTTAGAATAGACCCGGGTGACTTCTGCCCAGCAGGGTGCATTAAAAGGCATTTTGGCACAAGAGACAGCTATTAGGCTGGAAGTAAATGAATTCAGGGTATGTTAACAGAGGCCTGATACAGGTGTTTTTCAGATAAGAGTGAACTCAGCACTTTATCCCTGCCAAGAAAGGATTGGCAGCTGTCATGTCAAACCCTGTTGTGGTTAATTTTTAAAAGAAAAAGGTAGCACATCGGTTTGGTTTACAGATATTATTGAAGATTAAATTTGGAATGTTTAATGGCCAACTTTCAAGAGCTGATCTCATCAGTTAGGGAGCTTTCTGAAATATGAGAAACCTAGACATGAATATACTCAGTTGAATTAAACGGTAAATTTTAGGGTTTTGATGTGGAGATTTGGGTAGGAAATTCAGGAAGATAAGTTCAAAATTCTAAACAACAATAAAATATTCTGGAAAAAAGGATTTGAAGTTGGAAAAGTATTATTTGTTTAGTTAGAGCACTACACGTTAAGCTTTATTAACCGTGTAAAGATTAGCTTAACTAAGTGTACTCAGTTTGTCCTGTCTTAAAGTGCTAAAAGCTGTCATTATTAGACATGACATTCCTGTCCAGACCCGTGGCTGTTGTGAAATGGCCATCATCAGTCTTGTCTTCACCGGTGGGACCGCTTTTTGTTCCCACACTCAGCACCAAGCAGGTGCTCTGGGGCACAGGCCTGCCTGTGAAGTTTGGTCCCTGTCTTCTGACCCTACAGGCGAGAAGGCTTTGGGATTCGCATCCAGTGGGACAAGCAGAGCCGCCCGTCCTTCATCAGCAGATGGAACCCATGGTCCACCAGTGTGCCATACACCACGTTCATAGAACACCCGATGGCTGGTGTGGACGAGAAGACAGCCTCTCTGTGCCAAGTAAGGACATGGACGGCAGCAGCAGCGCTGCCCAGCGGGGACAGGCACCTTCCAGGCCTGCCCTGTTCAGTACGGTGGCCACGTGGGGCTGCTGAGCACTTGAGCGGTGGCTAAACTGAGAAAATAAACCTTTAAATTTTTAAAAACTTTAGTTATGTTTAGATAGCCCTGTGTGGTAAGTGGGTACTGGTCAGTGTGGTGCTGTGATGTGGCCCCGGTGGCTGTGGTCATTTTGGAGAAGGGCCCAGAAGGGCTTCAGGGTGTGGCAGCCAACCCTGGCCCCAGCTAGAGCTGGGCAGGCTGCGCGCTCAGCAGGAGAGGAGGCCTGGGGGTGATGGGCATGGGGTCTGGGACTGGGGACAGGCCCCCCACTTCCAGCTGCGTGCCTTGGCTTGCTGTCTGCCTGGTGGGTGGTGGGGAGGACCAGGTGGGTCACCGTGGCAAAATGCCTTTGAGTGGAAGAGGGAGGTCTGTGAGGACTAGCTGTTGTCTGTCATGGGTGAGCCCAGAGGTGAGAGCCACGCCCAGGAGGTGAGCCCATGGGCCGCTGGGTTTGGTTGGGAAGGCCTCTTGTCCAGGGGTAGGGGACCTCGTGCAGATCGTCTGCTCAGACTCCATGTTTTCTCTCTTTGCAGTTGGATGGTTTCAAGGCTCTGTTAATCCAAGCTGTCAAGAAAGCCCAGAAGGAGAGTCCTTTGCCAGGCCAGGAGGGTGGAGTGCTGGTCCTGGAGTGTCCACTCCTCATTGAGACCTACGTGGGGCTCATGTCCTTCATCAACAACGAGGCCAAGCTGGGCTACTCCATGACCAGAGGCAAGATCGGCTTCTAGATGCTGCACGTGGGGCTCTTGCCAGGAGAAGCGGCCACCAGGACTCTGGGAGTGACAGACCTTGGCCCAGCTCCACTTCTGCCAGCAGGGTCCAGGCCCCCTACCTTCAGGGACCTGGGCACCACGAGTGCAGTCAGGTGGACTGAACACTGTAGCTGGATACTGGACAGATGATCACGTGAGCTCCAGACACAGCAGAGGGAACCTGTCAGCATCGTGGCCAGGATCTCAGTCTTCAAGTCCCCTGTGTCTCCATTCGGCTCCCCGTGGTCCCTCCCTGCAAGCCCTGGAGCATGTTAACAATAAATGTCACGTGATTAGCTGTGTAGTTCGCTCCATCCAGGGATGTGCCTGGGACCCAGTGCCCATGGCTGCAAGTGTGTGTACAGCTGGTGTCCAGTTTTGCATTTTGAAATTTAATCCATCTTCTAATACGGAAGAAGCCAGCAGACCACCAGCTCAGCAAAAGTTGGCCTGCCTTGGCAGCTCCTGAATGGACTGTTGCTTTTGTGGAAATGCGTGCTTGACCTAAAGTCACACTTCTCCTAAAATTTATCTATAGTGTATGAATATTACTGATGGTGTCTTTCTCAGGCCCACCCAAAAAGCTTCCCAGAAAATTATTTTAAGACAAGTCATTCGTTTGAGAAAGTCACATTGGTAAGTTCTTTGCACACGATGCTGACATCTCTGTTAGGTTTGTCCTGGCATGGCATGTTTTTAAAAGGAATTGCTTAATTTGCCTTTAAGGAAGTGCTTTCAGAAAGGAACCATATTAGAGTCTCCTGAAGCAGCCTGCCCCACCTCAGTTCCTGCTGCTCTGTGCAGCCCCCAGCCTGTGGGCAGTCATTGCTTACTGCCCCTGCCCATCCACAGTGGTCTGAGTGCTGTCCCCCAAGTTCCTCCTCACTGCCTAGGCAGACAGAGCTCTAGTCGGCATGGATGTGATGATCCTGATGCAGGGGCCTGTCCACATTGAAAGGTTGCCTTACAACTTTGCCTGGGTCTTGAGCTTTTGCTTTTGGTCTTCTAGTAAAGACGTTTAGAAACCAGTGAGTGTTGTTCCTTTTTGAAAGTAGGCGCAACAACTAAGAAAGGGTCTTGTTTGGTGAGAGCATCTGAGAGCCGAGATGTTCTCCGCACTGGATTTGACCCCGGCCATGTGCACTCGGGATTTGCACAGCCTACTCCCTTCACAGCCACAGGGTTGGTGCCCACCGTCCAGCCTCTGCCCAGGGTGAAGAACCCTTATTGCTCCAGTGTCCTTCTTAGCCCTGGCTGACTGCCTGAAGCACCTGGATCATTCCAGGCAGACACTCCCTGCAGAGACCTGACCTTAACTGAACTGCCCTGGGACCCACAGCCCTGGCCTCCAATTCTGCTCCAGCACAGGCCCACGTGACACACAGGCCGTGCTTTAGAGTGTTCAGGGACGGAACAGAGGCTCTTTGCAGAACGGGTCCTGTGTCAAGGGTAGGGTGGGGTGGGATGGGGCACTGGCCACTTGGGGTGCAGTTACTTCCCCTAAGACAAGTGAACCCCAAACTTAAAACTGACCTGGAAGACTTTCCTGTGGCTTAGTCCTTTTAAAAAAGTAAGCATTAGCCGTTTTATAAATGAACAAATATTTATTTTAAATAACAAAAATTACAGTTTATTCCATAGATATTTACAAAAACATCTTGCTATAGCAAAATGAAAGCAAATCCTTTCCTCTGGGTCCTGGAAAGAAAACTCGCCCAAGATGCTCTGCTGCTGTCCCATGGCCAGTGGGTGCCACCTGGGCCTGACCATGCCCAGGTCCTATGTGCAGTCGCCCCGCTGCCCGAAGGCCATACGCACCCCCTCCTCCAGCTCCAGGAAGCACAGGCAGAAGTGGTCCTTGCTCAGGAGGGCTAGAGAGTCCCCGCTCGGATGCCAGCACAGGGAGAGCACCTGGAAGTCACCTGGAGAAGGCAGGTGGCAGAGGTTAGGGGAGACCCGAGTCCTAGGGCGACCCAGCTGGAGTCCCCAAATTCAGCAGGTGGGCCCCGAGGTTCACGGGCAGGTGCCTCCCCAGAGCATCTGCTTGTGTCCCTGCCCACACTCACCTTCCCCGGGCACCTGCACCGACACGCAGCCTGCCGGCGACCACAGGTACACCTTGCTGCCCCCCGTGCAGATGGCCAGCCGGGGCTGCTGTGGGCCCCACTGGAAGGTGCGCACAGTGCAAAGCTGCTCCAGCACCGCCAGCGGTCTCAGCTTCCGGATGTCCCAGATCCACACGGCGTGGGGGACGCTGTCTGAGGAGGAAGGGGCACCCAGGCTCACGTTCACCCCTCGCTGCTCTGCTCCAGCCCCCAGGCTTTCACCAGTGAGGATGCCTACCTTCCCCAGGGTCATGGGGCGGGGAGGGAAAGCGGGGCATGTCCTGTGGGCCTGGAGCCCTGCTCTTTCCCAAACATGGAGCAGAGGGCACAGAGGCTTGGCCTTGAGTGGCTGCTGCTCTGACGGGGTGATGGGCCCCAGACACCACTGCTGCAGGATGTCCACCCTGCCAGCAGCAGCGGAATGAGATGCGAGCACAGGAGGCCCGGGCCCCGGAGGAGGCTGACAAGGGGACAGCACACACGGGACGGGCCACTGACCGTTCCTCGTGGCCAGGAAGTAGTTGTCAGGACTGAAGGCCAGTGCCCCGATGCCGATCCTGGGGTTGGCTCTGTCAGCGGCTGGCTTTAGGGTCTGTAAGGAGACTGGCATCGAGGCAATCTCGTCTGGGTGGGAAAAGAAAGCGCCTTGAGCCTCCCCGTGGACGAGCAGCCTGGGTCTGCGGTGCTACCCGCAATGGGAGAGGATCTGAGCCTAACTACCTGTGGGGCGAGGAGGCCAGCAGGGGCAGGCAGGGTCTGACAGAAGGCAGGGCTGTGGGGGCACCGGGCCTGCCCTCCCATGCAAGGCTGTGGTCCCAGAGCTGTGATAGGCCAGGCAACACCGCAGGGCCTGGTGGTCGGCCCAGGCCCAGTGGCTCTTCTGATGCCCCAATTACTCCCACTTTATGATGAAACTGAACCAGAAGTGACCTCTGTGCCCCAGATGCAGTTGCAGCTCCTCCCTGAGCCCTCTGATGGCCTCCCACTCACTCAAGAAAAGGTCAGCATTCATTAAAAACAGTCCTCTCAGGACCAGCCAACAATCAGGAGACCCGGGCATGAATTCAATCCACGGAGCCAGAGCCCAAGCAGCCTGCTGGCTCTCGGATGAGGATACTGTCCACCAGGTATCAGCGGAGAGGAAAAGGATTGAAAGGAGAAAAGGGAGTATCTGGAGTCTCCCTGGACCAAGAGGGCTTTTTCTCATAATGAAAAGAAAGGAAAGGGAGAAAGACAAGGGTGGCACCACCGGCCGAGCCGCTCACATTTGCTCTCTGAGGACGTCAGGGGCCCGGCTGCTGCTCGGGGCGGAGGGAAGGCCAGGTGGCCCAGTGGTGGACTCTTCTCAGCCTCCTTATACACCACCTGGAAGAGAGATGGCCCAGGCAGCACGTGTGGTCGTGGTCCCTCACTGTGCCCTTCTGGACCTTCTCCACGAGGTCCCACCTGCAGTCAGCATTTCAGTGGAGACAGGTGACAGACAGGCCAGGGTTGGGGCACGTGTCACCAGAGGCTGGATGGGAAGGACGAACGGCTGTGGGGTAAAGGACCTGAGGCGGACCCTGTGAGGCCTCAGGTCAGTCCCACTCCTGACCTCCAGTGGGTCCTCCAGTCACCGCCCTTGTCGGGACGTCAGCCCACTCACAGGCTCCCCAGAAACCCACCCAGACCCCAGGGCTGTATAGCGGCCCACCCCCTGCTTCCTCCTCACCCTACACCTGTCTTACTTAGGTCCCTCACCTGCGGGCAACTCACCAGAGTGTCTGTCCCCATCCCTGCCCCGAGGCCGGGGTGTCTGCCCTCATTCCCATTGTCCCACCCCCGCCCCGAGAAAGGCTGTCTGTCTGGGTCCCTACGGTCTCCCGCACCTTGTCAAGGGCCTGCTGAATAAACAGAGCTCGATCCCTCCTCAGGGCCTCTGCACTGCTGTTCTGTTCGCACTGCCTGAATCGCTCTTCCCCAGACCCTGCACCACTTCCTCGCAAGGTCCGCCCCGGGGCCCCTTGGCAGGCAGCCTTCCCACCCTCCCAGGGAAGGCTCAAGGGGAAGAAGCCGCCTGCTGATCTCTGCCTGGCCCAGAGCTGCTGGTCCCAGAGTCGCGGGGCTGGGGGTGGAGGAGGCTGGCAAGGACACCACTTGGGACCCTTTGGGAACATGGCGGGAGAAACAAGGGCCACGGGAGCGTCTGCATTTAGAATGTTTTAGCGTCAGAAGACCATGGGGCGTGAGCTCCTGTAGCACTTACACTGATAGCGTAAAGTGAAAGAGCAGCTTCCTATCCCTTCCTCAAACACACTTCCAGACTTACTATTTTGGGATTATTAACAGTTGCAGGATGCCCAAACTCCGTGATCATTTTCCAAGTCACGTGGTTAAGAATCCGCACCTAGGGAGAACCACATGGTCAGAGCCTCCGGGGCGCTGGCTGTGCATGGGCTTTTCCCCACAGGCCCCCTCCCACCTTTCCATCGTAGCTCCCGATCGCCAGGAACTGACTGCTGGGGCTCCAGGCCACGGACTTGATGCCCAGGGACCACTCGTAAGCACAGAAGGCAGACAGCAGCCGGCCGTCCAGGGAGTAGAGCAGGACCTTGTACTGCAGAGACAGTGAAGGCATCACTGAACCTGTGGCATGCGAGGCGGCCACCCCAGGGGAGTGAGACTTGGGCAGGGACCCTGCCCTCTTCCACGATGGTGGGAAGTGGAGACGGGGACAGTACTGGAGGAGCAGAGAGAATGTTGTGGAAAAGGGGAAGCTGGGTCTTAAATCTAAAGACTTGTAATAAAAGCTCCTCAGCTCAACATCTGAAAAAGGCAGAGTTCACGCTTGAGGCGTTCAGAGAGCATGAGAAACGTACAATAGTGCTACAAGGAGAGAGTGCGTCCTGCGCGGGCTCCCTACCTCTAGGCAGGAGTCCCAGACAGCCAGCACACAGCCGTTGGGGGCCCACTCGATCCCTGCCAGGTCCTGAGTGTCCGTGTCAAAGTGCTTCCCAGGCGGGCAGTGGGGAACAAACGACATTGAGAACGTTTTCTTCAACAAATACACGAACATCTATCTCACACCTGATGCGTTAACACAGTATTTAATCTCCCCGACTAGCCAGGAGCCGAAACACCTACAGCTGTGTCCTCCTGCCATGGTAGGGCGACCAACATGCAGCCACGGTGTGGCTCAGGCCTCCGTGCGGCTGAGTCTCACGCCTTGAAGATCAGCTCAGGGGAGACCCTCCGAGGACATCACTGCCGTGGTCAAGGAGGCTGCCATCCAATAGCATCCGGGGTCCAGCCCAGCCTCCTGCCCATCCAGGCACGTGATCAGTATCAACCTGCAGCTCACTCCTCCTCCTGATGTGGGCACATGGACGCTAATACCACTGAGCCAACAAGCCTAGCGGCTCCCATCTAGGGGACTGTTAACTGCTAACACCCTGTGAGACCACGAGGTCTCACCGGATCCTGTGAACACCTGCCCGTGTGCGTGCCATGGGGTAACAGGCAGCACCCACCTTTGAAAACATGGAGCTGCCTTTCTCACACCACCCGGAAGAGCCTCTGGGATCTTCAAGAACGTACCTCCGCCCCCACCCCCACCCCAGGGTCACGGTGCTCCTGGTGTGCACCTCACCCGTAGCAGCTGCCAATCACTGCAGACGAAGATGCTCACGTAGTCCCTGCAGTCCCGCCTCTCTGCCAGCGCCAGGTAGCGGCCGTCCCTCGTGAAGGTTATTCCTGCCGAGAAGAGGGAAGGGTCCTGGGATCGAGAAGCAGTAGTTTTCACGTTAGAAGGAGAGAGAGAGGGCAGAGAGATCTCTGCCTGGCCCAGAGCTGCTGGTCCCAGAGTCGCGGGGCTGGGGGTGGAGGAGGCTGGCAAGGACACCACTTGGGACCCTTTGGGAACATGGCGGGAGAAACAAGGGCCACGGGAGCGTCTGCATTTAGAATGTTTTAGCGTCAGAAGACCATGGGGCGTGAGCTCCTGTAGCACTTACACTGATAGCGTAAAGTGAAAGAGCAGCTTCCTATCCCTTCCTCAAACACACTTCCAGACTTACTATTTTGGGATTATTAACAGTTGCAGGATGCCCAAACTCCGTGATCATTTTCCAAGTCACGTGGTTAAGAATCCGCACCTAGGGAGAACCACATGGTCAGAGCCTCCGGGGCGCTGGCTGTGCATGGGCTTTGCCCCACAGGCCCCCTCCCACCTTTCCATCGTAGCTCCCGATCGCCAGGAACTGACTGCTGGGGCTCCAGGCCACGGACTTGATGCCCAGGGACCACTCGTAAGCACAGAAGGCAGACAGCAGCCGGCCGTCCAGGGAGTAGAGCAGGACCTTGTACTGCAGAGACAGTGAAGGCATCACTGAACCTGTGGCATGCGAGGCGGCCACCCCAGGGGAGTGAGACTTGGGCAGGGACCCTGCCCTCTTCCACGATGGTGGGAAGTGGAGACGGGGACAGTACTGGAGGAGCAGAGAGAATGTTGTGGAAAAGGGGAAGCTGGGTCTTAAATCTAAAGACTTGTAATAAAAGCTCCTCAGCTCAACATCTGAAAAAGGCAGAGTTCACGCTTGAGGCGTTCAGAGAGCATGAGAAACGTACAATAGTGCTACAAGGAGAGAGTGCGTCCTGCGCGGGCTCCCTACCTCTAGGCAGGAGTCCCAGACAGCCAGCACACAGCCGTTGGGGGCCCACTCGATCCCTGCCAGGTCCTGAGTGTCCGTGTCAAAGTGCTTCCCAGGCGGGCAGTGGGGAACAAACGACATTGAGAACGTTTTCTTCAACAAATACACGAACATCTATCTCACACCTGATGCGTTAACACAGTATTTAATCTCCCCGACTAGCCAGGAGCCGAAACACCTACAGCTGTGTCCTCCTGCCATGGTAGGGCGACCAACATGCAGCCACGGTGTGGCTCAGGCCTCCGTGCGGCTGAGTCTCACGCCTTGAAGATCAGCTCAGGGGAGACCCTCCGAGGACATCACTGCCGTGGTCAAGGAGGCTGCCATCCAATAGCATCCGGGGTCCAGCCCAGCCTCCTGCCCATCCAGGCACGTGATCAGTATCAACCTGCAGCTCACTCCTCCTCCTGATGTGGGCACATGGACGCTAATACCACTGAGCCAACAAGCCTAGCGGCTCCCATCTAGGGGACTGTTAACTGCTAACACCCTGTGAGACCACGCGGTCTCACCGGATCCTGTGAACACCTGCCCGTGTGCGTGCCATGGGGTAACAGGCAGCACCCACCTTTGAAAACATGGAGCTGCCTTTCTCACACCACCCGGAAGAGCCTCTGGGATCTTCAAGAACGTACCTCCGCCCCCACCCCCACCCCAGGGTCACGGTGCTCCTGGTGTGCACCTCACCCGTAGCAGCTGCCAATCACTGCAGACGAAGATGCTCACGTAGTCCCTGCAGTCCCGCCTCTCTGCCAGCGCCAGGTAGCGGCCGTCCCTCGTGAAGGTTATTCCTGCCGAGAAGAGGGAAGGGTCCTGGGATCGAGAAGCAGTAGTTTTCACGTTAGAAGGAGAGAGAGAGGGCAGAGGTCTGAAGAGGGGACGCAGCTCACAGATCCCGAGTCTGCGGCAGAGTGTGGGCACATGAGGCAGGGTCCCCATACCCTCGATCAGGCTTCTGACGTACAGAGAACCTGAGACACACAGGGCGCCCTGAGCCCCGATGAGCTCCTAAATGTTACTGGGAAGTGTGGAGCCCTACGGGATGCTGTATTCTCAGGAAATCAACTGCAAGCTCAGCTGGGTCAACAGAGGTTCGTCACCACAGCTCCTATTTTTACTTTTGAATTTAAATTTGGAAGAAGTCAATTTAAGGTGAGAATCTGGCTGAAACGTCAGACCGTCCCTTCCAGGTCCACATCAGTGAACTGAGTCCTCAGCCACACTGCACATCTCAAGAGAACACCTAAGTGGCAGAGCTGCTGTTTCACCAAGAAGCACGTGTGTCATCTGGAGAGACAGTAACATACAAACTATGAAAACAAAAAATAAATGAACGATTGCACTTCACTCACATGTGAGCTTCAAGCCGCTGATGGCAAGAGAAAGAACAGAAAAACCTCTCAAATTATGTGATGCTTCCTTCTGTTTATTAACTAGAAGACAATCAAGTAATTTCATGATTCGAGAGGGGGGCATCGACGAGCTCTCAGGTTCAGTTAAACGTGTGGGGAGGGCGGGTTAACTGAGGGCACAGTGGACACACGCCCTTCATCCCTCCTCTGAGACGTACGGATGGGATAGGTCACTGTTCCCCTCTACAGAGCTCAGAGTTAAGTCAATGGATTCATTTCAAAATCCAGTGTGTGGGGTGGGGTCCCAGGACTGGCGCGAACAAGAAAGGATCTGACACCCAGCTCTGTGACAGACATACAGGATTTGCATGTAAACCCTTCTTTGACATCTGTTTAACAACATTCTCTTTCGTAGTGTGCTCACAGAACAGGGCAGCCCTCTCTTCTGGAGACACGGGTGGGGGAAGGCTTACAGAGAAGTACTAGGAGATCTAGGATGTTCTTTAGACAATTAGTGGGAGGGGTGGGTATAGAGAAAAAAAATTGGCTATGAGCTGAAATACAGCTGAGGCTACTTTTGTCTGTGTTTGAAATTTCCCACGATAAAAAGGTCTCCAAACCCCCAAACAACTACAGAGAAATGGCCTCTGAGTAGCTCTGATGACTCACCCTGCTGACAAGCCTTAGGGTATTTGATGTAGGACACGGACTTTGTGCATAAGGACCACACAGTTATCCGCAGCTGCCGGGGAAGGGGGAGGTAGAGAAAGGAAACAGCATTAACTTAGCACTCTCGGAAAGACTGTTGCGAGTCACTTAGGTCCAGACTGCCCGCACCTAAACAAGAGATTTACTGAAGTAAAAGTATCAGGAGTCCCACGGTGTTTTCTGTCTGAAGAAGTGTGTCAAACCCACATCTACAATTGCTAAATGTTTTTTTTTTTTGGTGGTGCTATGTGGCTTGCGGGACCTTTGTTCCCCAGCCAGGGATCAAACCCAGGACATGGAGGTGAAAGTGCTGAGTCCTTACCACTGCACCAGCAGAGAACTCCCACCATTGTTAAATTTAACGGTCTTAGTGTTTGGTTTTCATTTTGTGACAGTATTATCTGAGTGACACAAAATTAAATATAAGTGCATTTTAGTTCAAAGTACAGTCAGCACCCCTTTCCGCCTGATAAATTAAGCTTTATTGCAGGCACAGCAGTCCATGGAGGGCCTAGTATTTCTGGGGGATTCAGCATCCAGGGGTCCAAGAAGGCATGCCCTGGGATAACAGGCCAGGGGTGCTACAGTCAAAGTTTTCATATAGTAGTGAACCTAAAAATGCTTCTCAGAGAAACACATCTAGGAGAGAAAGAAACTCAAGATGCCCCCCAGTCTCTTGAAGCAGTGAAGGGGGTGAGTTGCTCTGCCTTGCTAGGTGGCTGGGCCCGGGGTTAGCAGGGACAGGGAGTGGCCTGACTGTCTGAGTGGAGGCTCTGCAGAGGATTTCTGGGGACCCACTGCAGGCGCATCACACGCAGGGGCTGGAAGAAGCTGTGCCAATGAAGGACCAGGACATCCAAACCCCCCATAGTCCCGACGTGATGTGTTTGGGAGGCATATGCACACCACCCAAGCTGTCTCTGATTTACAGTTGGATGTCAAAGGTTCTTCTTCCCACTCAGAGCTCCTGCCCAGGGTCCTGCATCCCAAGGGAGCCCAAGGCTTGAAGAGCAAATGAATGAAGAGGTTAGAGACACACAGTTCAAACGTCTCCAGGGAAGGATGTAAATTCGTGCATCATTGTTGTTCAGTCGCTAAGTCGTGTCCGACTCTGTGACCCCACAGTCTGCAGCACACCAAGCTTCCCTGTCATACACCATCTCCCCGCGTTTGCTCAAACTCTTGTCCAGTGACACAGAGATGCCATCCAATCATCTCATCCTCTGTCACTCCCTTCTCCTCTTGCCCTCAATCTTTCCCAGCATCAGGGTCTTTTCCAACCAGTCAGCTCTTTGCATCACTGAAGTTCTTTTCTATTGTTGAATCAAAGGACCTGTCTAAATCCTTAAAGATACAATTTGAGATGTTCTTTTTAAAAACGTTTTTTTCATTAAAACTGGGCAAAAATATTACATTTGCCCGGAGTTCACTCAGATTCACATCCATCGAGTCAGTGATGCCATCAACAGTCATGGGCTTATAATGCTCTAACCATTTATGACATACATCCTCCCCGCTAGACCACTCTCTCCAATCCTCCCAAGTGATCGGGACAAGGGGTGAGGGGTGACTGTCCTGTGGCTGAGGCAGGTATTTGGGGTGTCCACTCACGTGGAATTCCGTCGTGTTGAGGATGTGGCGCCCGTCAGGGCTCCAGCAGGAGGCCACCAGCCCTGCCGAGCCCTCGTCTATCTTGCAGTGCCACTCTGGCTGCTCCAAGGACCACACCTGGACTCACAAAAGAGACGAATCCGTTTGCTACTCAGGCTTAAGAACAACTGTGAGCTGCGTGGAGGCAAAGATGGGCAAACTCTCAGAACCCTTCAGTGTGAAGGACATGCACCACACTTCTCAGTGATGCCACTCTGTTATAGTTTGAAGGGTTTACTCCCTTTGCTGTCTGAGACCTCACTTAGTTAAGTGTGGGGTCTATAACAAGACACATCTCAGCACTCCCTAAACACAGGAACCAGCTGGGCTGCTTGCTGAACACTTCCTGTTACAGAATGAACTAGGTTACAGATCAAGGACGTTTACATGCTTTCTTGTTTTTAAAAGTACTTAAACTATTAGAGCACTATTATAATGTTAGAAGAAAACGGGCTTTGACCTGTGCAGTCCCTTCCTCCATACCAGCAGGGCACAGAACAAGGCCCTGGGTAGGGGCTATGCTTAGAGGGAGGGGGGAAATCCATCCAGAGGTACCTGCACGATCCCCCGCTTGTACAGGGCACACAGGATGAAAAGCGAGTCGGCCGACCACTCGAGGTGCTGGATCTGGTCCAGGCACGTGTATAGCTGGAGGATCTGCAGGGTGTTCGCATCCCTGACCACCAACCGGTACTGGACGCAGGAAGCCTGGAGGAGGAGAGAGGTCATGGCGCGGTGGGCTCCAGGGGAGGGCGCTCTTGGGACGTCAGCGTGCTCTTGGGATGGCAGCGTGCCCTCCAGTCAGGATGGTTGCCTCCCCTCCCTGCACACACGCTTTCCATCTAGATGGTCTTGTGTTTACCATGTGAACAGCCTATTCCGAATAAAGATGAAGTAGCAGAAAGATGAAGCGTAAATGTAAAAGCAGGTGCCCAGCTGTTAACCCTCAGGAGGAAGTATTACTGCAGAACTCTGCCAGTGTCATTTCTGCGCCTGTCTTCACTGCGTGACAAATGCTAAAGCGGGACATGGCACTGGGCAAAGGCCCTCTGAGAACAACCAGCTCCCCTCTGGTCCTACCACCTGCAAACAAGCTGTGTGGGAGGCGCGAGGAGGGGGCTCCAGACTGCCGGTGAGAACGATCCAGGAACACAGCTCCCTTTGGCTCAGTGTCTAATCTGGACCCAAACCAACAGAAAGTCAATATACAGGTCTGAAATTCTGCAAGTGTAAGGACACGTCATAAATGTCCATCTACCTGTGATGAGAGAACAGATAATACACACTGGTGTCTGCCCACAGGTCCTGACACGGGCTCCTGATGAAACCCTCGCAAAGTCCTGGGGGTCAGGAGTATCTCTTATTCTACCGAGGCAACTCTGGGTGGGCTCCTGGGGGAACTGTCACCATAGAGACCAAGCCAAGATTCAGTTCAGTTCAGTTCAGTCGTTCAGTCGTGTCCGACTCTGCAACCCTATGAATCGCAGCACGCCAGGCCTCCCTGTCCATCACCAACTCCCGGAGTTCACTCAGACTCACATCCATCAAGTCAGTGATGCCATCCAGCCATCTCATCCTCGGTCATCCCCTTATCCTCCTGCCCCTAATCCCTCCCAGCATCAGAGTCTTTTCCAATGAGTCAACTCTTCGCATGAGGTGGCCAAAGTACTGGAGTTTCATCTTTAGCATTATTCCTTCCAAAGAAATCCCAGGGTTGATCTCCTTCAGAATGGACTGGTTGGATCTCCTTGCAGTCCAAGGGACTCTCAAGAGTCTTCTCCAACACCACAGTTCAAAAGCATCGATTCTTTGG
>SJYX01023869.1:348701-361225 GCA_006410675.1 Oreotragus oreotragus | reverse complement strand
ATGGACTGGTTGGATCTCCTTGCAGTCCAAGGGACTCTCAAGAGTCTTCTCCAACACCACAGTTCAAAAGCATCAATTCTTCGGCGCTCAGCCTTCTCACAGTCCAACTCTCACATCCATACATGACTACTGGAAAAACCATAGCCTTGACTAGACGGACCTGAGTCGGCAAAGTAATGTCTCTGCTTTTGAATATGCTATTCTAGGTTGGTCATAACTTTTCTTCCAAGGAGTAAGTGTCTTTTAATGTCATGGCTGCAGTCACCATCTGCAGTGATTTTGGAGCCCCCCAAAATAAAGTCTGACACTGTTTCCACTGTTTCCCCATCTATTTCCCATGAAGTGACAGGACTGGATGCCAAGATTAGAGGCTTGGAATTCTCAGCCTTCAGCAAAAAGGGCTCAAAATGGAGTGAATGATCACCCAGGTCTATGTGGTGAAGCCTCCAAAAAATCCCAAGGATGCAGGGTCCAGAGCTTCCAGGTGGGCAAGCACACCCACATCCTGGGAGGGTGAGTGAAACTCACTCAGTTGTGTCTGACTCTGTGACCCCATGGACTATATAGCCCATGGACTTTTCCAGGCCAGAATACTAGAGTGGGTAGCCTTTCCCTTATCCTGGGGATCTTCGCAACCCAGAGATCAAACTCAGCTCTCCCACACTGCAGGCAGATTCTTTACCAGCTCCGCGGGGACAGAACTCCTGCACTCAAGACCCCCAGATCTCACACTCTTTATCTCTTCATGTGCCTGCTCACCTGTTCCTTTATCACACCCCTTAATAATATGGTAAATCTGTTTTTTCTGAGCGCTATGAGTCACTCCAGCAAACTAATGGAACCCAAAGAGGAGGTCATGGAGCCTACATTCAGTTGGTCAGGAGCAAAGATTACAACCTGGACTTTCAATTGCAGTCTGAAAGGTGGGGGGGGGGGCAGTCTTGTGGGGCTGAGCCCTTCACCTGTGGGCTCTGCGCTCTCTCCAGGTGGACAGTGTCAAAACGGAGTCAAACTGTAGGTCACCCAGCTGGTGTTGGGGAGAACTGCTTGGTGTGGGGAAAACCCCACATAGTAGGTGACCAGACGTTTCAAAAGTATTCAGTATGGCAGTCGTTTGAGAGGAAAAGGAACTGACAGAGGGAGGGCTGGTGGGTTTCTTACACATCCATTAACTTTTTCCTAACCCTGAGTTTGGAAACATTTAACTCTTAATATAGTGTTCTTAAAGATACAGTTACTTTATGTCCATACTTGTTAATAATATCCAAATCCAACATCATTCAAAAATCAAGAACTGACTTCTGAATGTTAATTGCCTCATGTTGGTACTTATCAAGGTCAAACTGGATTGTTAGGTTTTTGTTTTATGAACTTTCATTTTTAAAAAGCCAATGAGTTCCACCTGGGAAAAAAGAGTGTGAAATGGACTGCTGATTAGAACAAATATCCTGCTTTTTTTGGGTCCCTGCTTATTTTTTCACTTTGTAGCTTTGAAAGCCGTGATCAGTTACCACAAACTCCTAGTGAAATGAAATGTCTGTAGCAACACTTGGAAAACCTGTATCAAATCTGTTACAAGATGTTAAAAATGGCAACGTAGCCCTACTTTTCTCAGCGTTTAGGATAGAGCTCTGAAGAACATGGTTCCAGTAACATTACTACTTAGGCTCACAATTTTAATCAGAATGTAAAATTAAAATGTACCATAACTAAATGAGGAAATGTAATCTTTGTCTCCCTAATTCACTGGAAGTTTCATGTCAGTGAGTGAAAGTCACTCAGTTGTGTACAGACTCTTTGCAATCCCATGGCTATACAGTCCATGGAATTCTCCAGGCCAGAATACTGAAGTGGGTGGCCTTTCCCTTATCCAGGGCATCTTCCCAATCCAGGGATCGAACCTAGGTCTCCCACATTGCAGGCAGATTCTTTAGCAGCTGAGCCACCAGGGAAGTTTCACAAATGACCAAAAAACAAATTTATTGGGGAGTATTCTGAAAAGTATACCAAGGTTTTCGGGGTGCCATTTAAGCTAAAGGTATTTTGTAGCTGAATACCATACTATGTGATTTAGAATAAAACCTCCATAGATGGTGAGGGACAGGGAGGCCTGGCGTGCTGCGATTCATGGGGGTTGCAAAGAGTCGGACAAGACTGAGCAACTGAACTGAACTGAAAGAAGGTAAACATGTAATTTGAGCTATTAATACATCCATCCTCAAGGACAAATGGAATGTTAACAAAGCTCAGACTGAAAAGACAAAACAGGATGCATCAATTAATCGTTAATGAAACTAAGTACAGTTTTTTAAAAAGCATTTTTTTTCCTTAATGTCTTTCCAATGCCAATTATCACCCACCCACCACATCTCCCCCCAAGATTCTGAGAATGTACACTGATCATACTGGTATATTTCAAAACTTACATTTCATGTATGAGAGCTCAGTGATATGAGAACCACTCTGCCACCCACGGAATGAGCAACTCAGATACCAGGAGTGTGGACCACTCTCTTTATCTGAGCACAGAATGCTAGTTACCTAAGTCATTCATCTGGCATGTGGTAGAGACCCTCAAAGGGGGCTGGAAAAGGTGACAACAGCTAGCTGCAGCACTGCACCGTTTTATAGCCAACAGGACTATATACCCGCCTTTTGTTACAAACAACAACTTATAGTCAAAGCTATGGTTTTTCCAGTAGTCGTGTATGGACGTGAGAGTTGGACCATAAAGAAGGCTGAGTGCCAAAGAATTGCTGCTTTTGAGCTGTGGTGTTGGAAAAGACTCTTCAGAGTTCCTTGGACAGCAAGGAAATCAGGGCAGTCAATCCTAAAGGAAATCAACCCTAAAAACTCATTGGAAAGACTGATGTTGAAGCTGAAACTCCAATACTTTGGCCACCCGATTCGAAGAGCCAACTCATTAGAAAAAACCCTGAAGCTGGGAAAGACTGAGAGCAGGAGAAAAATCGGATGACAGAGGATGAGATGGTTCGATGGCATCACTGACTCAAGGGAGCAAACGCCAGGATATAGTGAAGAATAGGGAAGCCTGGCGTGCTGCAGCCCATGGGGTCACAAAGAGTCGGGCACGACTGAGAGACTGAGTAACAGAGTCCACGTTTACCGTGTCCTCAAGTCTGTGAAGACAGTGTTGCTTTACCTGCTTTTAACAGATGGAAACTGAGGTGCAGGCAGCTTCCCGGGTTTCCAGAACGCAGCAAGTGTCCAGGTACCCTGCTCGGAACTACTGCCCAGGTCACCTACCCGGGGCCCACACCTGCTACCTCCTTCCGGGCCCCAGGTACGCCCCACCCCCTTGGCTCCTCGCCGCCCCATGCGGACACGCGCCTCCTCGCAGAAGGCGCGCCTTCGGCCCAGGCCCGGCGGCCGCTCACCAGGTACTTGCCGTCCGGGGAGAACTTGCAGAGCAGACTAGAGAGCTTGAACACCTCGGAGAAGTTCATGGCGGCCGCTGCACCCGGGGGCCCGCCAAGCCCTGCCGGCCCGGCCAGCCGCAACCGCCCCTCGGCGACCGGAAGTGACGGAAGGGCGGGAAGCGTGCCGCAGCCAGTCAGGGCCCCGGGTGACGCACGGCATTGTGGGGCTTGTAGTTCGCTACTCCGCCCAACGCGCGCAGCCGCTCTTTAAAGGAGACAAGGTGTTTCGTCCCACCCGGGATTTCCGCCGGTGCTCGCGTGTGGGAAGTCCCCTGCAACTAGGGTTGCCACATAAAATGCAGAAAGTGCACTACAGCTGAATTTAGATAAACAACGAATCATTTTCTAGGATAAATATGTTCCCCAATACTACGTGACACATATGCTTAAAAACTATCCGCTTGCCTGAAGTTAAAACGTGTCGTCCTATGTATCTGTGTATTTGTATTCATGTATTTTTATACACACATGAATATGAAATATGGTGCATAGTACGTATATTATATTCTATACATAGAGTATGAATAAATATTCGTTTTTCTTCGTTCGGCTTTTGGCTAAGTCCGGCAACATGCTTCCAGCGAGGCCCTCGCTTGGCGATTAGGAACTTCTCTGATCCTAGAGAGAACGAATTTGGCGCTCGCACCGCGCAAAAACCTCCTAGATCTTGCGCGCCCGCTTGTCCATCACACGCGCGCACCTGCGCTCGGACCCGCGAGGAGAGCAATACCCGGGCCGAGACCAGAGCCGCGCCGCAGCACGCACGGCATGGACTGGAGCGAGCTCCTGCATTGGCGCTGGATCTGCTGGCCTCGCTCGCCGCCCCGCGCGGGCCTGTCCTCTTGCCCACTAGGGACTCCTGGTCCTCTTCGCCCTCGCGAATCTGCCAGGCCCTGCCGGCGCCTCTAGATCGCGCGGACCGGGACACCCGCCTCTGCTCTAGCGTCCTGAGATCCGAGATCCGGCCCGGGTCCTACTCGCATCCGCGCGAATCCGGCCTGGTCCTGTGCCCTGGGGAAGCCCCCTCCAGCTTCCCAGAACAAACGGGTAGGGCATGCGTGCAGGCGTCCTGTTCGGCGGTACCAGCCGTTTTTGTCCCTGGCCAGATCAAACCCTGTGTGTGATTCGTCTTTGGGTACCCCAACCCCCATACCCCGCACCTTGCAAGTAGTAGGTGATCAGAAAAGGTGTGTGGCAGTCAGCCAGATGGGCCAGGTGAGGTGCGGATCCGAGCAACAGCCCTGGCTGCGCGCAGTTCCAGGGCAACTCTGCCACGCGGGTTCCCGTGGCCTTGAGGCACGTAACGTTGAGCACCAGAAGGCAGCGCACAGCAGGTACCCGCTACCTTGAGTAGTTCAAAACTCGCCAGCCTGTTGGTTTCTTCAGCCAAGGCCCTAGGACTAGATGGAAGCCCTGAAGACCCCGTCTGCCCTGCGGGGGCGACCGGTCTATGGAGCCCCAGGTGTGGGCGCCCTAGGAAAGTCTTGGTCTGAAGCGGGTCTCTGCGCGTAGAAATCAATGGCCAGTGCACTACCCACGTGTCGCTGTGGACACCCGCGCATACCGGCGCAGCGCGGAACGAAACCCAGCCCCTGGCGCGCGAGGCGGTGGCCGGGGGAGGGAGCAAGCTGCCGGCTTCGAAACGGGAGTGTTTGGGTTCTGAATTACTCCCCAGGTGCTGTGGGCACTTCTTCCGCTGGGCCGAAGGAGTCGCGTCCAGAGAGTATTCCCGCAGATCCACAACGCGGACAGGGGCGGGAGCGGGGCTGTGACCTCGGCTGGGTGAGCGATGTAGGTGGCGAGCCCGCCAGGGCGGAGGAGCCCGGCTCGTACCACCCGGAAGCGAGCGGCTTCACTTAATCCCGGGTCCTGGGGTTGCGACTTTCATCTCCCCAACCCCCGCCCCCGCCGCAGGCCACAGCCAGTGCGCGCACTCCGCAGACCTGGGTGGCCGCGCTCCTACGATGCCCAGCCCTTCCCCTGCCCCGTGGATCCTCTGCTCCCGGCGCGGAGGGGTCCCGCGCCCGTGGGGGCGGAGGACGGGGACCCGGAAGATGAGACGTCCCGGGGACAGGAAGGCATCGGGCGGCGGGGTCCGCACCTCTGCCCACCACGTGCGCGCCCCTAAGCCGGCCGAGAGCCACTGTCCCGTTTCCTCAGCATCAGGGCCCCGGGGCCCGGCCTGCGTCCAACCCGAGGTAGGCGGCCCCGCCGGGACCGGGAGGGACGACGCGCGCCAAAAGGCGGCGGGAAGGAGGCGGGGCAGAGTGCGCCCCAGGACCCCGACTCGGACGCGGCCAGCTGGGGGGGCGGAGCGCCGGATGGCAACCTTAGCCCCAGCCTGGCGCTGTCGCCCCTTGCTCCTCTTGCCAACGGCTGAGCGGCCCGCGCTGCCTTCCCGCCGGCCGGCTGCGGAAGGCGCTAAAGCTGGCGGCCACCCCCTCCCCGCGGCGCCTCCCCTCCCCGCGCCCATATAACCCGCCTCGGCGGCCGGAGCCCGCCCTGCCTCCGCGCCCGCGCCCGCCAGGCCGCACCCGCCTCTCGTCCCGCGCCCGCTCTGCGCGCACGAAGGGGTTACGCGGCGAAGCCCGGATTCCCGGGGCTCCGACGGCACCAGGTAGGCAGCACGGGGACCTGGCGCAAGGGGCCTGGGCGTGTTTGGGCTCCGTTGGCGGGGCCTGAGTCCATAGCGGCAGGCGCATGGGCTCGCGGCTCCGAAGCTGGGAGTTGGTGAGAAGAGACCCTGTGCCCGAACTCGAGAAAGGCTGACCTGGGGTCTCGCTCGAGTACGAACAGCTACTGACACGGGGCGCGGTGAGACGGCAGGGAGCCAGAGGAGATGTGAGGTCCTGCCCCCAGCGTGGCGGCCTTTGGGGCCAGGATCAGCCTGGCTGGGATTCCCAGAGGGCCTGCCTCAGGTTAATCCCTCTCCATCCCAGCTTCAGGGGGAGGTGGGGAGTGCGACCCCCGAAGAGGCTGGCTGGGGGGTGCAGGTGCCGGTAGCTGACAAGACCCTCCCCGCCGGGCCCCAGTCCGTCTGCACTCTAGAGGGCTATTAGCAATCTGGAGATGTTAGCCACCCCACCCCCAAGGCCGAGGTCTTCCCTGGATCAGGGGAAATGGGCATAGCCCCTAAGCTGGTCCCACGGGTGGTTTACCAAGGGACCTAGTTCCAGAGTGGCATCTCTGGGGGGCCCTGAGTTGGCTGGAGTACCCACCTGTTTTCTGAATCTGTTCCAAAGAGGGAAAAGAACGGTCAGAATTAGGCCCTGGGCCGGGCTGGCCAGAGATCACACGTCTTTCCAGGACCCTTTCTCTCCTAGTCCTCCTTGCTTTGCAGTCAACGTCCTTTTAGGCCTTAGACTAGGGTGGGGGCTGGGGGGGTCTATTATCACCTTCTTGTTGTTCAGTCACTCAGACTCTGAGACCCCATGGGTTACAGCTTGTATTTTCCTTTGGTCCCTAAGCGGCTTTGCACAAAGTATACACCTGTCTGCATAAATAAATGGGTGATGGGTAAACCACTATGACCCAGCAAGGGGCCGGGGAAACAGTACACCATTCACTTCTGACCAGAGGTCATTTGGTTCAAGTATACTGTGGCCTGCTTATTGAATGCTGTACATTTGGGAGCCTTGGCACAATTGTTTTCTTCCGTTTTTTTTTCTCCCCCTGTCATTGTTACTGTTTGTTTCACCTTAATAATTAGCTTTTGGGCGAAAATGTAGTGTTTACCGGAAGTCCAGCACTCATCTTTTGACTTATTCAATAAGTTAAAAATGAATTGTATCGAGAACGAAAAGTCAAAGTATTTAACATTTTGCAACATATGAATGTATGGATCATGCATGTGATTTTTAAAAATAAGATAAAAAGTTGGGCTGGTACCAGAAGCTGCCAGGGTGTCAATGGGGTGCCACCAGGAGAATGGCCACAGAAAGCTTAGCCCGATTTCAAAGTCCTACTGAGGTTCTGGGGGACAGGGTGTTATTGTTTAGTCTCTAAGTTGTGTCTGACTGTTTGTGACCCCACGCACTGCAGCGCTCCAGGTTTCCCTGCCCTTTACTATCTGCCAGAATTGGCTGGGACAACAGGAGAACAGGGTAGCTGTCTACAAATTCAGCCTCCAAGGACAGCCCCATGGAAGGGCCAGCCTGGTGCAATGGTTAATCGGATAGGTGTGGAGGTTAGAACATTAGGGTTCAAATCCCCTCTCCACCACTTACTTGTCACAGACCTCCAGTGAGTTACCTAACCACTTGGAGACTCAGTTTACCTGTCTATAAAGAAAGACAATAATGGCCTCTGTCCCAGAGGGTTGGAGGAAGAGTAACCAAAATGCCATATCTAAGTGCTTAGAATGACGCCTGCTACCCACAGGTGGGCCCCAAAGTGCTGGTTGTTGATGCTGCTCCAGAGGCCCTTGGTAGGGTAGGGGACATGGTTCTCTGGTAGCCAACAGGTCTCCCCTTGGGAGTGGAGAACGGCTGGCAGTGAAGCAGGAATCTGCCTGTGGTTTGGATGGAAGCTGCCAGTCTCTGTCGGGGGTACTGGAGCAAGGATGCCTCCCTGAGCAGTTATTTGTAGAGAACTTGGGAACCGGACCTGGGGAAGGTCCTGCCTGTGGCCAAGGATGGCATTCACCCGGAGATTCTGACACCTTAAAGGGAAATCATCGGTGGGTGAAAGGAAGCTTCATGTTCATCCAGCCAGGAGACTGCTTCTGGACAACAAATTCAAGGGGAGTTTGCCCTCTAAAGGCTTGTATAAAAGACATCGAGGATACACACAATGAACTTCGGGTTTGCAAAAAAAAAAAACAACAACCCAGAAACTTTCTTCAGTTGTGCATTTCTTCTACCCAGCCCCCATAAAAGGGAAGGGCATGCCTTTATTTTCCAATTTGGACATTTCCGTGGGAGTGCTGAGTCAATGTTTAAAACTACTCATTTTCTGATGATTTAGCTTTATACAGCAAAAAATGAAAAAAAAAAAAAAAAACCTGAGAGGAGTGTTTGAGCAAGTCCTAGTTCCCTTGGCCCATGACCATGCTTCTGTCTGGATGCTGAAAGCTTTATTATTATGAGAACTGTGCCCCCAGAACACTGTGTGCCAGTTTACCCATGCAAGCTGCTACAAAGTGTTTCTGTGCCCTACCCAGTTGTTTGGAACTGCTGCTGCTGCTGCTGAGTCGCTTCAGTCGTGTCCCACTCTGTGCAATCCCATAAACGGCAGCCCACCAGGCTCCTACGTCCCCGGGATTCTCCAGGCAAGAACACTGGAGTGGGCTGCGTGAAAGTGAAGTCGCTCAGTTGTATCCGACTCTTCACCACCCCATGGACTGTAGCCTACCAGGCTTCTCTGTCCATGGGATTTCCCAGGCAAGAGTACTGGAGTGGGTTGCCATTGCCTTCTCCGTGTCTGGAACTAGCAGCATCCATTTGTGTGTAGCCAAAATATACAAGCCACCTGATGCAAAGAACTGACTCATTTGAAAAGACCCTGATGCTGGGAAAGATTGAAGACAGGAGGAGAAGGGGACGACAGAGGATGAGATAGATGGATGGCATCACCGACTCAATGGACATGAGTTTGAGTAAACTTGGAGTTGGTGATGGACAGGGAGGCCTGGAGTGCTGCAGTCCATGGAGTCGCAAAGAGTTGGATACGACTAAGCCACTGAATTGAACTGAAAATACACAATATCTTTTTTTTTTTTCTTTAAGTTTGCCTTCTTAAGTAGGGTACATAGGACTCCTGGAAAACCCTTTCTGAATGTGTTATGCAGAGGAAAATTGATTTTTTTTCTATACAAGAAAAACTCCCTCTACTCATCAGGGCTTGAGTTATAGACACTTTCACTGCAGCCAGCTCTTGAGAGTCTGCACGAGTGGGTGGGCATTGACTTTTCATCTGCATCCCCTGCTTCCTGTCTGCTCTCAGGCTGGTATTCCTTTGCAGACCAGACATTTGGTCCTCAAAAGTATTTTCTTTTCCTAGAGATCCTCCCTCAAATCAGAGACCCAAAGAGAGCAAAAATTCCTAAAGGAATCAATGATATTTTTATTGTGTGTGGCAGCTGATGTGGAAATCTCAAAATTTCGTTTGTTCTTGTCACTGAGTTGAAATAGTCATCAGACCTGCTACCTGAAGCCTCATAATCACCATGTCACAAATTGGCATTTATCTTACTTTGGCCAAGCCATGCAGCTTGTGGAATCTTGATTTCCCCTGACCAGGGATTGAACCGGTGTTGTCAGTGAAAGTGCGGGTTCTTAACCACTGGACAGCTGGGGAATGTCCCTAATTTTGCTTTTAAATATCATCCTAACTGTGTTAGCGTCCTGGGGCACTAGCAGACAATCCAGAACGAGGGGGCTGAAAACAAACAAAAAGGACTTATTCTTTCATGCGCTGGAGTCCAAAAATCCAAAATGCAGGTGTGAGCAGAGCTGGTTTTCTCTGGAGGCTCTGAGGGAGAGCAAGTCTGTGTCTTACCCCTCGCCCCGAATCTTCCTGGACTTTTACACACATCACCCCAATCCCTGCCTGTGAGTTCACACGGCCTCTCCTCTGTGTCTCCCCTTTTTTGTCTCTTATAAGGATCCTTGTCATTGGATTTAGAACCACAGCAATCCGGGAGAGCCCATCCTGAGATCTTTATCTTACGTGTCTACAAAGGGAAGGGGGGTGCCATTAAACCCATTAGAATAATCGTAATTCAATGTAGCTAGTTTCGTTTGTAATTTTTTGCTTACCCATACTGCACACGTGACCTCTGGAACCCCCAGGGCCCAGGGTTCCAACCTGGGCCACGGCAGTGGAAGCACTGAGTTCTAACCAGTGGGCCACCAGTGAACTCCCTGAAGTATGTTTCTAAGAAGTGTTCCTCAGCCTTTGGGCTGCCCAGGGGCCAGGACGTAAAAGGTGAAGAAACTTCTTCTAACCCACATCCCTCTGTGCTGAAAGAGGAACCAGACACCCCTCCCCCGAGTCTGTTCCAGGGCAGCCAAAGGTGCAGGGAGCCACTCCTCCAGCCTTTGGGGGTAGTTCTTCCCACCACCATCCTGCCCACCCCACCCAAGACTACGTGGGCCATCACAGCCCCCAGAGGTGGGAGAGGGAACAGGCACACCGAGCGGCTTTGGGCCATCGGTGGCAAAGAGGGGCTTAGAGGTGGGCAGGCATCAACCTGGGGGAGTCAGGGGAGGGGCACGGCACCTCCGAGGGAACTGGACCAGGAGAGAGACCAAGCAGCAGGGAGGGCACTGCGGGGCTTGGAGAGAGGAGACGGGGCCTCCCCGAGGGCAGGTCTAGGGCCATGGAGTGGACACTTCGGGCAGCTCGAGAGGGTCGGTGGCAGCGACACTCTGGCCCTTGGGTTTAGAATATGGTCCCGCAAAGAGTGAGCCCCAGAGGGACCTGAGAGCCAGAGGGGCAGGGGCACCGGAGTGAGGGCCGCGCTCCAGCCCCGCCCGGTGCTTCTGTCCTCCCACCCGTGTTTTGGGGCAAGGGTGAGTTATAACCCTGACAGCAGACATTCACAGTGCCACCCCCCCCCTCCGCAGTGTACGTGCCTCTGGGCGTTTACCACACTTGTAGGTGGGCACCGAAGCCAGAAACCTCAGACCAAGTGATTAAATCAGATGGAGGTGTTGTCTGGCCACCCATGCCTGGCACAGCATGGGCAGAGGGTACAAGGGGCAGAGCCCTGGGCTGGTAGTCCAGACAGCAGTCCAGAGCAGACCTGGCTTCTCCATAACCTTGGACTAGTCCCCAGGCTCTTCATCTGCGGGCGGGGGACACCCACCTGTCTCCTCGTTGTTGGAACTGGAGCCAGGGCTCCCCTGAGTGGCCCAGGGAACACACCTGAGAGCCCCAAAGGGCAGACTCAAGGCACCCAGGGAAGACTGGTCCAGCCCCCTCCCCGCCCCATCTGACAAGTCTGCCTCCCACCAGCCAGGGTTCGGGGGCCTGGGCATCAGGGCTGGGCTGGGTGCCCAGGGGTCCCTCCTTTGTGGTCCTGCTCAGGGTGGCTGCATGTAGAAGGGACCAGTCCCTGGTGAGCCCCGCCCAGTGCCAGGCGGCAAAGCATTCCCTGAGGCCCTAGGTGCCTGTGAGGAGGGGCGGGTGCTCTAATTGCTCACCTGCCGCTCTAAGGTGCCAGGCCCGGGAGACGGGCATCTGGGGAAGCCTCTGGCTAATTGGGCGGGCGGCTTCTCCTGGGGCAGGGATGGACTGGGTCCTTCAGAGCAGGCAGCGAAGATGCCTCTCCCTCTCCCCGCTGACTTCCTGGACTCTTTTCTTCGTTGGGGCTGAGAAGTGAGAAAGATCCAAGGGCCTCTCTTGGCAGCCTTGGGCCTCCGAGCTTGCTTGCGTGGTGCCCACCTGCCAGACAGAGGCCGCTTCTGTGTCCATCCAGCATACACGCCAGGCTCTGGGGGACGGGCCGGAGTAGGGACCAGGAGGGCAGCCTGGGGCCCAGTGTGGGTCCTGCCGTCTTGCACAGTGATGGAGGGCGGCTTTTGGGAGGCGTGCAGCTTGAGGAGTCTCTGCAGAGCCGTTGGAGCTGCAGGAGGGGAGGCTATGCTTCCCTGTGCTTCGTGTGTGTGTGTGTGTGTGTGTGTGTGTGTGCACGCACGCGCTTGAGTGCACGTGCTGTTTCTCAGTTGTATTCCGCAATTTTCGACCCTGTGGACTGTAGCTCACCAGGCTTCTCTGTCCAGGGAATTCTCCACGCACGAATACTGGAGTGGGTTGCCATTTCTGTCTCCAGGGGATCTTCCCGACCCAGGGATCAAATCCTCGTCTCTGCCAGGCAGGATAAAAATAAACAGATCAAATCACCCCCTCCACACTGGGCGGTCCTGCATTTAGGGTCCTCAATCATTTGCATTATGTGCAATGCAAATTTAGCACAATTCCCCAAAAGACAGTGGGAGGGCAGGTCATCATTAGTATGCACATCGAAAGGGGATCCCCTCGGTGTTTTCTGTGATGTGCAAAACCCAGTGATTAGAGGCCCCTCTGCTTTTACTCACCTCCGTTTCCCCCACCCCTGCCCCCCCTCCCCTCACTCAACCA
>SJYX01023869.1:264468-348581 GCA_006410675.1 Oreotragus oreotragus | reverse complement strand
GCCCCTCACTCAACCAACAAAACCCCGGTGATTAGGAGACGCTCTGTCTTTTTTTTTTTCTCACGGAGCCAGACAAGCTGCAACTTGCTCCAGGCTTCTTAGCTTTTGATCAGGGGTGCTCCTTGCCTAATTACTTGGCAGTAATGAGCGAGGAGGACGCAGGTTGTCAAGTCCCCCCAGCTTTTAGAAGGAAGCTGCAAATTAAAAATGAGGTATTGGTAAACAAGATGCTAATTGGATTAATGTGAAAGTAATGAATTCTGATAAAAAGTAGTCCAAATAGACAGTTGGAAGATTGAGGTCACTGTGATGCCAAGAGCACTGCCTGGTCGTCATCAGGTCCATATGATGTTTGAAAGAATTAGAATACTAGGAAGTGTCTGCTCTCGCAGTGGAGTGTGCAGATGAAGGAAGCTAGAAGAAAGAGCCCCGTGTGAGCAGAGTGTGGGGAAGCTGCGAGCCGTCCCAGGCTGTCTTTTCGGAGTCAGGGGGAGTCTCTGGCCAGACACGCTCATGTAAAGTGGTCAACAGAACCTCAAGTTGCTGACTTTCTCTTTTCTTTGCTCTGCTGTTGCTAAGCCTTGGTCCGTTCTGTTTCTCTCCTCCTGATAAGTCTACTAGGTGTGTCAGCTGCTGTGCTCCCGGACGGGAGCCGAGCCGGGAGCCGGGACTGGGACGAGCGGGATTGGGAGAGACCGGCTTGGCCCTGCCTGAATCTTTCTGAACCTTTTGAAATTTGCGCTACCCAGTAGTGTTTCATTGACCAAAAAAAAAAAAAAAAAAAAGTGACAAAAGTCATGGTGAGGGTATCAGCTAGCTCAGATCTGCTGTATGAAGGTTGGCTTTGGTTGATGAGTGGAAAAATACCTTCCCCATATAAGGAGAGAAAATGGGGCTTCCCAGGTGGTGCTAGTGGTAAAGAACCTGCCTGCCAATGTAGGTTAGACCTAACAGTAACAGACGCAGGTTCCATCTCTGCTGGGTTGAGAAGATCCCCTGGAGGAGGAAATGACAACCTACTCCAGTATTCTTGCCTGGAGAATCCCACGGACAGAGCAGCCGGGCGGGCTACAGTCCATGGGGTCACAAAGAGTCAGATATGATTGAGTGACTAACACAAGGAGAGGACGTGAGGATGTGGCCGGTTCAGCCCTTGTGGTCACAGGGAGGGACCCTTTCCTGACCCCTTATCTGGGCACCTCTGGGTATAACCGGGCCGTGGGGATAATCAAGCCGTTGTGACTGCCCTAACTGTGTGGTCCAAACTAATCCTGAGCCCTGATATTTCAGAATTCAGATTACTTTTTTTCATTTGCCTGCCCTGATAACTTAGTTGGTAAAGAATCCACCAACAATGCAGAAGACCTGGGTTCAATCTCTGGTTGGGAAGATCGCCTGGAGAAGGGAAAGGCTACCCACTCCAGTATCCTGGCCTGGAGAATTCCATGGAACCTGCGTCTGTATAGTCCATGGGGATGAAAAGAGTTGGACATGACTGAGCAACTTTCACTTTCACTTTTTCATTATAGAAAAGTAGCATAGTGTCTGAATCGTCTGTATTATGATACCACCAAGAGGTCCGATGGGAGCACCCGTGTTTCTGGAGTGACACACATGGATGTTTACCCTAACACCAACAAAGACCATGGGGAATCTCATGTCTGTCCACCCAGCAGTGTCAGCCCCAGAAGTAAGGAAAGGCTTTCAGTTTTCTGAGTTTTTTGGATCTCAAAGTTCAGAAAAGGAATGTGGAGTGGCTTAAATCAGTATTCCACAGGGTGTCTAACTCTTTATCCATCCATCCACCCATCACTTGTCATTCATTCCTGAGCACCCACAGTTTCCAGGCTCCGTTCCGAGGGCTAAGAGCCCACAGCGTTGCCTCCCAGTGATATCAACCTAAAACCAAAATGACCACTCCTCGGAGACCAGGCACCAGGAGGGGAAGCAAATATGCAGGGGCTTGCCGGAGCCCAAGCTTCCTGCTCCTGAGGGTCCTGGGCGCAAGCCATGACTCAGGGCTCCCTTTACTTAAAGACATGGGTGGGGAGAGGTCTTGACCACCAGGGGCAGGATGGGCTGTGCCCAGAACTGAGACAGCAGGCCCTCTGGGCAGCTTTGGGGCACCTCCTCCTCCAAGCTGTCTCACCGGCGTTTGGAAACTAACACGGTGCTGGGGTGGGGGGTGGGGGGAAGAGTTGGGAGAAGGTTTCAGGACACACAGCAGGTGGGTCAGGAGTTTGGTTCAACTCCTGGAGTCTCCTGAATCTGATGGTGGTGGTTCAGCCCCGAAGAACAAGCACATCCCAGGAAACATGGCACATGCTTTGCCCAGGACGTGTCTGAAATGGGTGGTTTAGTCAGAGGCTCATCTCCTGTTGGTTTTTAGGCCCAGCTCTGCTGTGTGATGTTCCTTAGTCTCACTGTGTCTCCGTATCCTCACCTGCAGAATAGAGACAGTAGTTGCTCTCCAGGGCTCACATGATGACTAAATGATCCCTGTTTGTAAAGTGCCTTTCCGGTGTCCAGTGCCCAGGGAGTCACATGTCAGGTATGGCACTGAGGGTTCACGGGGATCTGGCTACTGTCTGTCGACTTTCTGACACACTTTCGGAACGCACCCTGAATGAGCAGGGGCTTCTGGGAAACGCTGAGAACTGGAGGAAGGCTCCTCTAACAGTGGGAGGTGGGATGGTGGGGAGTGGCCTTGAACATGCCTCTGCTGCCTCCTCCCCAACCACACAGTTGCTGCCCCAGCAGGAAGCAGGAGTTTCTTTTTCTTTCTTTCTCTCTCTGCACTAGGTCTTAGTTTCAGCATGTGGGATCTAGTTCCCTGACCAGAGACTGAACCCAGGATGCCTACATTGGAAAAGACTCTGCTGCTGGGAAAGATTGAAGGCAGGAGGAGATGGGGATGACAGAGGATGAGATGGTTGGACAGCTTCACCGACTCAGTGGATATGAGTTTGAGCAGACTCATAGGAGTTGCTGAAGGTGAAGGGAGATGGTGAAGGACTGGGAAGCCTGGCATGCTGCAGTCTACTGAACAACAACAACCCCTGTACTGGGAGCTCAGAATCTTTGCTACTGGACCCCCAGGGAAGTCCAGAGGTTTCTGTCTAAAGATGCAGGGGTGTTTTAGCTGACCCCCATACAGGGCCCCCAAGATGTGTCTTGGAATAAAGGGCATTTACGGAAGGCAGAAGAATGTCACCCCAAAGCATCCATGTCCTGGTCCCTAGAACCTGTGACTTATTTCACAGGAAAAGGGACATGACTGAATCAAGGACTAGAGGCGGGCAGTATCTACCCCTGGGGTATCTGGGCTATCAGTGTCATCACAAAGGTCTCTCTAAGGGGAAGGCGGGTGGCTCAAAGCGAGATGAAAGAGGAGGGAGGAGGGAGGAATTTCAGGATGGAGGAGGGGAGGAGCCAAGGGATGTAGGCAGCTTCTAGAAGCTGAAAAAAGAAAGGAACAGACATTGTCCTGGAGCCTCCAGAAGAAACAGCTTGATTTCAGGCTCCCAGGACTCTTCCTGATGCCCAGGACTGTAAGGGAATAACAGAGGGCCTGTGGTCATCAGTTCTGGCTGCAATAGGGGAGTGAGGCAAGCTCACACCTCAAGGGCCCCGCCCTCTGCTCCCCTCTCCATGGAGATAACCAGAGGCCTTGCCCCAACTTCACACCTGGACCTCCCAGGCTGACCTGGGCTGCGGCCTCAGCAAGGAGGGCTTTTCTGATCGAGTCTCCTGAGGGGAGAAGGGGCCCAGGATGCTCGTTGAGTGCCCCACCCAGAGCTGGTGGCTGCTGGCCCTTTGTGCCAACTGTTCTTTAGCCAGAGATCCAGCTGTGACCACCACTCAAGGGTCAGCCATCCATCCTTTGTCTCTGACTTCCTGCTGAGGAAGGGCAGGGTTTATCACCCAAGAGCCTGGGGCTGTGGATCCACCGTCCCAGTTCTGAGGGTTGGCCCAAGGCTTCTGGAGCTCAGGACTCTCCTGTCTCCATAGGGGAGGAGAGGCGGCAGTCAGGAGGTCACCCCACAGGAGCCCAGGGTGGTGAGATCACCCATTTCTCTTAAGAGTGGGCAGCAGGGGTCCTTCCCAGAATTGCATGGCTTACCTGAGGACATGCCCACTGCAGCCATCAGCTGGTAGAAGGTGGCCTGGCAGAGCCCGGAATCAGGGCATGAGGAGCCCTCCGCATCCCTCTGGCTTCTCTGCCTCTTTTACAAGGACTGGGAAACACCTGCCTCCCCCTTCCACTCGGTGTTGTTTTGTAGTGTGTGTGGATGTGTCTGTGTGTGAACATGTGTGTCTGTGTCTGTGTGCATGTGCCCGAGCACATGTGTGTGATATGCCATAACTAAGAGTTTATATGCCACATCTAAGACCTAGGACAGCCAAATAAATAAATAAGCATTTAATTTTAAAAAAGAGTCCTTTAAATAAAACTTGGAAAAACACAGAAATTCACAGAGTGTTGTTAAATACCCATTCCCCACCTCTAGTGATAGCTACTGTTCGCATCGATGAGTGTCCATCAATCCCACAGATGCCTGGGCCCCACCAAGCCCCAAGGACTTGGAATCTAAAGGGCTGGGAACTCAGGGTTACAACAAGCACCCAGCACTGCCAACAGCAGGGCCCTGGAAGACACTTTTCCCCAACTATACAGGGCCTGGCTGTGGACAGAGGCTGGGCAGTGAGGGGGCTTCTAAATTCTGGGATGGACATTCTTATTCTAATAGGTAAATCTTCTGTCCCTCCATTAATTTTCCTTTAAAAAATCCCTAGCATTGCCTGGTTTCGTTGTGAAGCTTTAGTTCTGATTTACAGAAGTGTGTGACTGTAACTGAGCAGGTCCCTATGGGGCCTTCTCGGGACAATATGCCTATGTGTGCCCAATCATGGCTGACTCCTTGTGACCACATGGACTGTAGCCTGCCAGGTTCCTCTGTCCATGGGATTTCCCCGGGCAAGAAAACTGGACTGGGGTGCCATTTCCTCCTTCAAGAGAATCTTCCCAACCCAGGGATCAAACCTGGTCTCCTACATTAGCAGGTGGAGTCTTTACCACTGAGCCACCTGGGAAGCCCAGACCGTTCCCTTACCATCCTCCGCCCACTTCTTGTCTGTAGAAAAAACTTTAGCCAAAGAATAAATTTAATTAGAGGAGTGAGAACATGCAGAAGCAAAGGAAAGCAGTCAAACAAGACAAAATAGTCAGTTTAGCCATTAAAGACAAGGATCTCTGGGGAATACCCTGGCAGTCCAAAGATTAGGACTTGACACTTTCACTGTTGGTGGGTCTGGGTTCTATCCCTGGGCAGTGAACTAAGAGCCTGCCAGCCATGTGGTGTGGCAAAAAAAAAAAAAAAAGACAGGGACCTTTATTTTCCTCTTTAAAAATCTATGATTAACATTCTGAGCCATATCCTTTGAGCCATTTTAGAGATACTGAAACCCCCACCCGGTGGAAGAAGTTAGCTTCATGATGGCCAGGCTATAGCCATGATGTGAGCTACTCCGCCTTGCACAGTTCTGAGAACTGGCCTCAAGGAAACGGGAACAAACCAACTCCGGGACTGAAGATTGACTGTACACAAAACGATCACGAGGATGCTGATCACACGAGCACATGACTGACTTCAAGATGACTGTCAAAGGGAGCGCGTCTGACTCCAAGATGCCTGTCGGTGCTGACTGCTGTCCCACACATGGCTCCCTCCTCCGCCCTGGCCTTGCACCCTTGGAACTCCCCTTTGAAAGCTCTTGCCCCCTGATCAGCAAGGGGGAGTTGATTCTTTGGGACATAGGCCTACCTTCTCCCCTGGATTGCCGGCTTCCTCATGACAGCCATCTTTCCTTTTACCCAACACTTGACTCCGAGCATTGGATTCCTGAGTGACAAGCAGCTGAACATGAGTTCCGTAACATAAAGAGTCAAATGTTTATTCAATGCCTCCTTTGTGACAGGTATGGAGGTAGGAACAGTCCCAGAGCTGCCTGTCTGCTGGGGACCTGGACAAGCATCCGTACGTCATTAAGAGACACACACAGAACGGCTGGGTTGGCCCAGGACAACAGGTGTACCCAGGGTGTCACCGGCCCCATGTGGGTCCCAGTCTTTCCCTTCTGATTCTTCTAAACTTAGAAAAACTTTTGCCTACATTAGTTTACAGCAACCGGAGAAGGCAATGGCACCCCACTCAGGTACTCTTGCCTGGAAAATCCCATGGATGGAGGAGCCTAGTAGGCTGCAGTCCATGGGGTCACTAAGGGTTGGACACGACTGAGCGACTTCACTTTCACTTTGCACTTTCATGCACTGGAGAAGGAAATAGCAACCCACTCCAGTGTTCTTGCTTGGAGAATCCCAGGGATGAGGGAGCCTGGTGGGCTGCTGTCTATGGGGTCGCACAAAGTCGGACACGATTGAGGTGACTTAGCAGCAGTTTATAGCAACAGCCCTTCACCATGTACATCTGCTTCCTCCCCCATTTCTGCACCTCCCTCCACCTTTCAGAGGGGGCTCAGGGCTGCCTCTGCTCGAGTCGGCTGCTTCAAGGGGCCTGGCTCAGAGGTACAGCCTCTCTCTGCTTTGCCTCCAGGTCACCTAGGCTGCCAGGCCTGTGATGGGTCCTGATGCGGGAGGTGGAGCGGAGATGTGCCCACGTGGGGTACAAATTTTCAAGTTTATATCTGCTGATACTCCCCGTGCTGCTGAAGATAAACAGGGAAATTTAATAAATGCTTACTTGTCATCTTTTTTATTTTTTTTCCTCCATCCTCCTCCTCCCCACTCCTGCCCCGTCAGAGGATTTCTTAGGCTAGAATTTAACTAGCAACAGACTCTGGGGCTGGAGTTTTTGCCTGATGGGACAGAAGCAGCTGAACAGAATGGGGCACAGGTGGGTGAGTTGCCCTCCACAGCATGTCGACAGGGATGCACATAAGCTGGGGTGGGAGGGGAGCAGAAGACGCCCTTTTGGACTATTTTGAGCTGAAGGCAATCAGGACCCAGTGGATCCAGAAAACATTATTACCTCTTCCTTAACTTTCCTGGTGACTCAAACGGTTAAGATTCTGCCTGCAATGCAGGAAACCTGGGTTTGACCCCTGGGTCGGGAAGATCCCCCCGGCGAAGCTACCAATATTCTTGCCTGGAGACTTCTATAGACAGAGAAGACTGGCGGGCTACAGTCCATGGGGTTTAAAAGAGCTGGATGTGACTGAAGTGACTTAACAAGTAACAACCAGAAGACGAGCTATTATTAGAGATAACTTTTTAATCTGACTTACCTGCACAGCAAGGCAAGCACTGACCACCAGCCTCGCTCTCTGTATCTCCCTGTGAAGAGCCCTCCTCCCTTGGGGAGCCCCAGGCCCCCAACCTATTCCTCAGCTCACGGTGCCATAGGAGCCTCAGTTGCCAGACTCATCACCCTTGGTCTCAGATCTCTGGGGCTTGTGTATGTTAGAAATTAAATTTATATTTCTCCTGTTAATGTCTGGTATCAGTTTAATTATCAGTCCAGCCAAAGAATCCAGCAGGGAAGAAAGGACAATGTCTGCAGCTCTACAACTATCTTGCTGCGGAAGAAGGGGCCGTGAGGCACTGGGGGGAAAGCTGCCATGGCTTCTACTGACTCTGGGAAAATCAGAGATCACAAGGGAATCTTCAAAGCTGCTTGAATTTAAAATGATTTTTTGGTTTCACCGCATAGCGGGCACGTGGAATCTTAGGTCCCCAGCCAGAGCCTGAACCCATGTCCTGTGCAGTGGAAGCATGAAGTCTTAACCACTGGACTTCCTAGGAAGTCCCCTAAAATTTTGATCCTTCTGAACACAGATTTCAAACTGAAGTGAATGGACCCCGGGATCTACATGAAAAGAAATTCACTCTCTTCCCCGGGCTCCAGTAAGATGAGAAGCTGTGGCCTCAAGGAATGAGAGAGAGATGTCAGCATTTTTCAGGGCCTTTGGCAGAAAAAGTAATGCTCATTATGGGTGAGATTTATGTTTGTTATCACACACAAAGACAGTGATAACATTATCCATTCACCCTAGGGCTCAGACACGGACCCAAGCATTTTATGTCCATTAACTCACTTGGTACTTAAACTGGACACAGAGAGGCTCAGCAGTTACTCCCACGCCACACAGCAGGTACACGGAAGGGCTGGATCGGCATTAAACCATCTGACCTTATGGCCTTCCACGGCAGCTTGAAAACATGTCTGGACCCAAGCCTCCAGCAATAAAGCAAGGCTGACTCTATAAAGAAGCAGGAGGGACTGACTATGCTGTTGTTGTGTCGTCGCTCAATCGTGTCCAGCTGTGTGTGTAATAAAGTTTTATTAAAATATAAAGGAGATAGCAAGAGCTTCTGACATAGGCACCAGAAGGGGACAAAAAGAGTACCCCCTGCTAGTTTTTAGCTGGATGTTATATAGTCAATAGCAGTCTATTAATCGTATCCATCTCTTTTGTGACCCCCTGGACTATAGCCCACCAGGCTCCTCTGTCCATGGGATTTCCCAGGCAAGGATACTGGAGAGGGTTGCCATTCCCTTCTCCAGGGGATCTTCCTAACCCAAGGATTGAACCCGTGTCTCCTGCATTGGCAGGTGGATTCTTTACCACCAAGCCACCTGGGAAGCCTGGATACTGACTATACATACAGACAATGGCCAGACCCCGAACATGTAACTAGAGAACTCTAACCCACAAACTCTGCTACAATCACCCAGAAGCCAGACCACAGCCTCTACAGGCACCAGCCAGGAATATCACAACTTAGCCACGGCTGCCATCGTCCCTAATTTTTGCTCCTCCCCTTTCTAACCGAGGACAAGAGAAGGTCAAGAATGCCCCCAAAATCAATCACACAGGATCCTCAGCTTATAGCAAGCCTGCCCACAGCTTCTCCAGGCCTGGAGCACACCTAAGCTTTCCTCCTTTCTAGTACAAGCTGTGCCCTTCTCTGCCTGCCTGTGAGGCTCTGCCAAAACTCAAGTCAAGGTGGAGGGCCCCTGCTACAGCCAACTCTAAAAAACAGCCATCCACAGGTGTGTTACCCTACTTGTTTTTATTTTAAAAATTAAAAAGTCCATTGCTGCACAGGCTTTCTCTGGTTGCGGCGAGTGGGCTTCTCACTGTGGGGGCTTCTTTTGTGGCAAAGCACAGGTTGCAGAGAGTGCAGGCTTAGTAGTTGTGGCCTGGCCGGCCAGCTTAGTTGGTCCACAGCATGTGGGATCTTCCCGGACTAGGGATCGAACTTGCGTCCCCTTTGTTGGCAGGCAGATTCTTACACTGAACCACCCAGGGCAGTCCCCTCCTATTCATAAAAGTTGAGCATCTGCAGACCAGTTCAGCAGGGAAAGAGGTCACGCACAGGGAGGCATCCCAAAGTGGGCCACTCCCCTCAACAACCCCCACCCCCAGCTGTAGAATGACAAAAGCCACAGAACGGCTTTCCTTGCCCTTCTTGCTCATTATTTTCTGTTTTAACACAGAGTTTTCCATTTTTATGGGGTTGAAACTGTCTCTCATTCATTTATTAAGAATTACGGGAGTCTTGAAATGGAGTCCTGTGACTTCAGAGTCATGCCCAGGTGTCTCTCTTATCTTGCCTGCTTATCCTAGCCAGACCTGTTCCATCACATTCTGTCTCATCAATAAAGGGTAGTGAAGGTCAGGAGCCTGGCGCCAGCGTCCCAATCAGCATCACTGTTTGCGTGCTGCTCTGAGTCATCTTCCAGGTAAGATAACCTTTGACAGAGTACGCTGAGACAACCTGGGGGTCACAGACCACCAGATCAAAGACATCCAGGCCATAAATGATTAAGACGATAACCCCAGGGTCTTCGCTGGTGGTCCTGTGGCTAAGACTCCACACTCTGCAGAGGGCATGGGTTCAATTTCTGATCGGGGAAATTAAGATCCTAAGTGCCAGGCGATGCAGCAAAAAAAAGGTTCCAATTCAAGGATACCACCTGTTTTTAATGATCTTTTATTTATTCATTGGTAGGAGTTCTTTATCAGAGAAGGCAATGGCAGCCCACTCCAGTGTTCTTGCCTGGAGAATCCCAGGGACAGGGGAGCCTGGTGGGCTGCCATCTATGGGGTCGCACAGAGTCAGACACGACTGAAGCGACTTAGCAGCAGCAGCAGCAGCAGCAGGAGTTCTTTATATATTCTTATCAGATATGTGTAATGAGAATATTTATCCCAGTGAATGGTTCAGCTTTTCATTCTCGAAAAACCGTCCTTCAGTGAATAGTTCTTTCTTTCATTAAATGCAAATGATCAGTTTAAAAATAAACAAAAACTGCTAACTCAGAGACTTCTCTGGCAGTCCAGTGGCTAAGACTTTGCCTTCCAATGAAAGGCTGCATGTTCAGTCCCTGGTTGGGAAACAAAAATCCCACATGCCTTGCAACCTAAAATACAAAACATAAATTAGAAGCGATATTGTAACAAACTCAATAAAGAAAAAACAAAACAACTGCTCACTCAGACCAAGGAGGGTGGACCTGAGGCTGTCTCCCCGTCCCTTGCTCTGCCGCAGCCCCTGATGTCAAAGTGCAGCTCTCTGAGCTTGGGCCTTTGCTGGGTGTCAGTTGCTCCTTCCTGCCTCCCCAGGGCTCAGCCTCACCTGACCGCCCATGCTTCCCCGAATTTACACACCAGGCTCTGCCCTGGCACGTCCCAGAAAGGCTCCTCTCCCCACACACCTGTTCATCGACCGCTCCCACTGAGGCTCCAGGAGGCAGGGCTGGCTTGCACCTGCAGAGTCAGCCCCCAGGGGTGGCAGAGGCGCAGCGCCCACTGAGGGGCAGCTGGACCTTTCTGATAGGCCAGTCCTGCCCAGACAGCTCCCAGCACAGCCTCACCCTGCCCCAAAAAGAAAGGGACCCTTTCTTTCCTGGATATTACACATACTCCAAATCCTAAGTGGAACGGCCAGAACCAAACCCTTTACTAACGCCCTCCCCATGACCCCCACCCGGGCCTGAGGCCACTGGACTCCTTTGCGCCTCTTCTGTCCGTCCACGTCAGCCCTTCACCCTGTCCTCGGGTCACACGCCCATGGTGTGCACAGCAGACCAGCACAGGTAGGGCGCTGAGCCAGGCCTAGGGATGAGGGGCGCCAGGCAGGGGCTTCTATTCCCCTCGGCCCTGGGCAGCTCTCATGGCCAGCTCCCCGCTCCTCTGTGAACCCAAACACCTCTCATTTCAAGACCCATCACCATCATTCTGTCATTGCACACACCGGGTCAAAGTGTGGGCACCTGCAAGCCAACCCAGGAGAGAGGGTCTGGGGGCCCTGAGTGGCCCGGAAGGCCGGAAGGAGTCAGGCTGGACCACCTGCACCCCGCGTCCTGCCCAGCTCGGGACGCGGAAACCAGACGAGGCCCACAGCTCGGCGCCCACCCCCGCGGCGCGGGGACCACCCCTCTCCCCAGACCCTGCAGACCGCGCCCCCGCCCACACCCTCTGACTCAGCCGCCCGGGAGGACGACACCAAACCCCGGGAGGGGGGACAGCCCTACGGCACACGGCCCTTGGTCCCGAGACGCGCCCATCGGGGGTTCCGGCCGCGGCCGTGCTCCCGGCCCCCTCAGTCCGCACTGACCAGGACGGCCCGCGCTCCATTCCCTTCCGGGACGCCCCGCACCCCATTTCCGGTCCCGGTCCCCCCCCGCCGCGCGCTGTGGTTTCGCCCGCGCGGCACATGACCGCCGCGCCAGGTCCGGGCGCTCGACTCCGCTCGACCGCTCCCGCGAGTGTCCGCTGCTCCGGCGAGTGTCCGCCGCTCCCGCGGGACCGCTGCACGGTGTCCACACGCTCCCGCCCCGCCTGCCGCCGAGATGATGTGCGGAGCGCCTTCCGCCACGCAGCCGGCCACGGCCGAGACCCAGGCCATCGCCGACAAGGTTCGGGCTGTGTGGGGCGGATGCAGTACTGGGGGCCGGGGCCGTCCGCAGGCATCCCTGCTGGGACGGAGGCGCTGCGCCCGAGCGCATCCCGCCCTGAGTCGGGCTGGACGCGGGGGGATGCACCTCCCTGCCTGCGGAGCTCTCTGGTGCGGAGGTGCCCACTGGGTTAGGGGGCGCGAGGTGACGGGGAATAGCACTTAAAGAGCGAAGGATACGGCAGGCGGCGTGAGGTCCCCATGCGTGGGGCTGGGGTCCGGGTCCCAGGCGTCCGAGACTCGGGCTGGACTGAGTGTAGCCCTTTTTGTGAGTTTGAAGTGGTCTCCAATAAAAGGTTTAGAAACAGGAAGTAGCTGGGTCGAGGAGGCAGAGCCCAGTTCAGACCCTGGTCAGCTGTCCAGACCTGTTTCCAGGAAAAGACTTAGACTGGGGGATCAGGCTGGGCTGGGATGAGCTGGACCTGTCTTGCCTGTCATCACAAGTAGGGCCCAGGAGGCTTGAGTTCTAATGAGAAGAGACTGAAGACAAGCTTCTGTCCCTTAACCTTCTTCCCCGGCTGCTGTCTCCTAAACCTCGGCCATGAGCTCAGCCCTGTCCACTCTCCCGCGGTTGGGACCATCTGACTGCCGTAAAGGAAGGGGCTGAGTCACGCGGTTGGGACCATCTGACTGCGGTAAAGGAAGGGGCTGAGTCAGTCTCCTGCGACCTGTGAAAAGTAGGCGTTTGCTGGGACTCGCAGGAGAGCCAGATTGGAGAGTCCTAGCTTTTCCCCTGTGGCCACTCAGAGCGCCCAGCCCTCCCGGCCTCTTCCTGGGTCTCCAGGCTGGAGAATCCCTGCTGGTCACCTGAGTTTTGAATGAGTGTGAGTCCCCTCGGGAGACGAGAGTTTCTGTCACTGTGGCCTGCATTTGAGGTCCATCCCTTGTGAGTGGACCGTCCTCACTGCCCTGGGGAACAAGGAGGCCGCCCGTGTGCTGGGTGGGCTCTCTGAGGGGCAGGGGCACCATCCGGTGACCTTCTGTGCTGAAGCTTTCATGAACAGGTGAGGAAAAGGGAGGCCAGAGCCAGTGTACCCAGCACATCCAGTCCTATCCTAGGGCCCTCCCTGGCCCTCTGCCCACCTGGTCACTCTGGTCTGGGCACTGACAGCTTGCTAGTGACCCGGGCCTTCTGAGGCTCCTTTGGCTAGTCCACCCCTTCTTTCTCCTAGTCAGAGCCGTGTCAGTGCCCTGCCATCCTGCAGGCCTCCACCTGGGCTTCTCCCCAGTCCTGGCACAGGGTGGGGTTCTCCTGCCTCCACTCCTGAAACAGGTGATTCCATGCGAGACCCCCAGGAGGGTCTGCGGGTGTCACTCGCCCCTCCCTGGTCAGGTAAACTCTCTGAGGGTCAGTTCCCTTCACACCTAGCAGGGACAGGGGCTACACAGGTGAGGGTTCAGTCAAAGGTGGGCACTGGCCCAGGGGGACACACCCAGCTGACCACCTGCGGGCCCTGGCAAACTCAGAGGGAGCAGGCGGCCACATTCTCACTACCTGAGCCTCCCTCTGATCCTTCCCTCCACTTCATTCACAGGGAGCGCCCCTCCCTGAAGGCCTTTGTCAAGTGCCTCACTGGCGTGTATGATGGTGATCCCCTCGGCTCTCCAAGCAGCACACTCCTGGTCTTAACTGAACTCCTCCGACCCCCACAACTGGTCTGAGGATTCCAGCTCAGTCAGCAAGCTCCTGTGGCTGCCAGACAGCAGCCTGAGCACTCGGAAACTAGCTTAGGTTTTCAGGTCAAGACAAAACAACCTGCTCTTCCCTTCCTCCTTAAAAATGCTCAGTTCCCCAGAGGCCAAGACCCTGTAAAACACGACTGATCTGAGAGTAAGATTAACATCTGACACCGAAGATCAGAAACAGTCTCTGCCCAAAGGCCCTGCAACCTGGAGAGACCGTCTAAAGATGCAGCAAAGCATTTTTTTCCTACAAAAGTGCTTTATTTGCTGGATATTCTGCCACAGAAGAAATTGGGATTACATAAGAGAATTAAGGCACATCAATAAGATGGAAGATTAAATTTAACATTAAATTTTAACATTTTTAAATGTTTTAGTTTTCAAAGAGTAATTAAAATATATACTCTTTCAAATGAAAGTTTGAGTGAAAATGGTAATGAACTTATGGTATGAACTTATATACACTGTTTTAACCATGAGAATATAAACTATCCATGTCTGGAAAAGAAAGGGCTAATGATACAGGCAAATGATAGCATTGAAACCTCAGCAGAATTAAAGAACTGTTTTCTGTACTTGAAATCAGGGCAAGCATTTTAATGTCTGCTCAGCTGTGAAAAACAAACATGCTCTAGAAAGTGTGTAGAATGTGGGCATTAGAGTTCAGCTGTCGGAAAAGGCAATGGCACCCCACTCCAGGACTTTTGCCTGGAGGATCCCATGGATGGAGGAGCCTGGTGGGCTGCAGTCCATGGGGTCGCTGAGAGTTGGACACGACTCAGTGACTTCACTTTTACTTTTCACTTTCATGCATTGGAGAAGGAAATGGCAACCCACTCCAGTGTTCTTGCCTGGAGAATCCCAGGGACGGGGGAGCCTGGTGGGCTGCCGTCTATGGGGTCGCACAGAATCGGACACGACTGAAGTGACTTAGCAGCAGCAGCAGCAGCAGCAGAGTTCAGCTGTAACATCTACTACAGGTGAGCTCACCTGTCTCTCCCTTCTCCCCTTCCCCAGGTGAAGTCCCAGCTGGAGGAGAAGGAAAACAAGAAGTTCCCAGTGTTCAAGGCTCTGGAGTTCAAAAGCCAGTTAGTTGCTGGGAAGAACTACTTCATCAAGGTGGGGTGTCCCCCTCAAAGGAAGGTTGAGGCTGAAGTGGGTGCTCACAGGTGCCCAGGGCAGGAGTGCTCAGCAGGGTCCTGTGGCAGCCCTCAGCTTCAGGGAGTTAGTGGCTGTCTAAAATGAGCATGCGTGTGCAAGCATGTGTGTGTGTGTTTGCACATGTCTGCTGCGGCTGCCTTGAAGGAGAGGACTAAGCCTCTTGGGGGCCGCAGGGCTCTGCTGGAGTGAGTGTGGGTGAAGGGTGCTGGCTGGGCACTGAGGGCGTCCCTTGCACTTGAAGGAGGAGGGTGGGAATGTCCTCAGCCCAGTCTCTGGGGACACGAAGGGACACAGCTTCCGGGCATCCAGTGCCTTCCTGACCATCCACCCAAATTCAGCGGATCAGAGAGACTTGGGGTCAGAGGCCCCACCTGCCCCTCACTGGACTCTCCTTTCAGGTTCAAGTGGACGAGGATGACTTCATGCACATCCGAGTGTTTGAAAGCCTCCCGCACGAGAACAAGCCCGTGGCCTTGACCAGCTACCAGACCAACAAAGGCAGGCACGACGAGCTGACCTACTTCTAGATCCGATTTTGCAGAGTCCGTCGCCCACGTGGGTCTCTCCTCTGCATACCTGTCTGGGACCGGATGCGGTGCCCCTTGGGGAGGGGTGGTGTCTCTGTTCCCTGCTTTCACTGTGTTCATTTAATTCTCCCAATCCATGATTCTAACTAAATTTCTTACGAGGGGGACTGTCTTTAAATACACATGTGTTTTCTGTTTTCACAAATTGTCTCTGTTGGGGTTTTTCCTTCATCTGAAGCTATAATCACAGTAGAGAAGTGTCAGCAGGTGAGAGGTGTCCTGGGTGGAAGCCCCGCTGGGCCCCCTGCCCCCTGAGTCCCCTTCCCTGAGGAGCCGAGGAGGGGCGGGTGTGGCCCGGGTGACAGTGGGCAGGCGGAACACCCAGGGTTCGGGGAACGTGCGCTCTAACCACAGCTCCACACGCCGTCATGGTGACTCTGGGTCTGCCTCCAGGTCTCAGAACCCCCCACCCCACCCAGGACAGTAAGAGGGGCTGAGGAAATCTGACCCTAGAGCGTTAGTTCTAGATGGACTCAGATACATTCACGCGTTTCTGCTCAGGTAGAGATGCACAGACGTGTGCCGGGAGGCAGTGACCCGCAGGGCCCGCTGAGTGCCATGTCCTGCGAGTCCGGCCCCAACTACCCACTGACTGCCCGGGGTATGCGCTGGGTCTCTCTCAAGGCTTCCTGGTTTCAGCAGCCGGTTACCACCGTTAGTGCAGTCAGTCCAGTGGTGTGTTTGCCGTGTGTATGTGTGTTCGTGTGCAGTAGAATGGAAAATGCACCCTGCGTCGTAAGACTAAACACTGGGGACAGTTCTATGCGGCTCAGGGTTCAGGTAGACAGCCTGCTCCTGAGGGTCAGACTCTGTCCCCTTCCTGTCTCCACTTTGTGTCAGGCCTGCTGCTGATGGATTGGAGGTGCAGATCATGAGGGCCGAGTGCAGAGCAGGTAAACACTCCTTGGGGAGCAAATAGACCTGTGAGTGCAGGAGGAGACTGAGTCAGGAGCTGTGTGTGTCCTGCTCTCTCCTGAGCTCTAGGACAGAAAACTTGCATCTTGGGCTCTTGGTCTGGGAAAACAGATCACATTTGCATCGACTTGAAGGTCAGCTGTATTTCCACCTGGAAATTTCCAGTGAAAGGTGGGGGATAGGGGATGCTATGTAGGTGCCTGGACAGGGCTGACAGCCCACATCTCATAGCAGGGAGCATCTCAGAGCAGGGAGCACGGAGCACAGGGAGAGAAGCAGTTCTGATCACCAGGTTCAGACAGAGGGTCCCCCAGGTGTGTGCTGGGAGTGACAAGGTTTTGACACCAGAAGAGGAAGTTGCACACCACTGTGAGCACACTAAACACCAGTGATATGCACACTGTCACATGGTGAGCAGACTTCCTGCCAGTGCACAGGTCAGACCCCACACTCCTGCTGTGGAGGCCTTGGGTTTGATCCCTGGTCAGGGAACTGAGTTCCCGCATGTCACGCAGGGCTGCCAGAACTAATCTAATTTTTTTTTTTTTTTTTAAAGAGGGAACCTACTTCAAAAAATAAATAGAATAAAAAGAATTTATTTCATTTATGAAACAGTAAAGTATGTTGTAAGAATTTAACCTCTGTTGAAAATTGACTCAGATGCAGACAGGACACCGGAGGCAGTTTGGGGCAGGGTGGCAGAGGGTCTGGGGGACTGCTGGGGGAGCTCTGTCGTGGCCCCCAGACCCAGTGTCCCCACCAGCCATGGGCACTGACCCAGGGGACACCCCTGCTCTCTGGCCTTTGTGGTCATAAACTTGACTCTGGTTTGAGAGGCATTTGCTGAGAGATGTGGAGATACCCAAGCCTAGGAAAGTAGGCCAGGTGAAGACGGGGGATGGAGGGCTGTCTCTATGAGCCGAAGACCCCTACAGGGCAGGGAGAGATGGGAGGGGCTTCCTGCTGAGTCTGGGAGGGAGTGTGGCCCTGCTGACACCTTGACTTGGGTCTCTGGCCTCCAGAACCGGGAGTAAGGATATTTCTGTTGCCTTACACCCACAGTGTGTGAGGCTTTGTGCCAGCTGCCCCAGGAGACCCATCAGCAGTGGAGCTGGTGTGCTGGGTGGGTGACATCTTCCCCTCACCCGACTCATCCTCTCTAAGCAGCCCTAAGGGGGTTCTTCCTCTCCTTTGGGTTCCTCTCATAAGTTGATGATTAATCTCTCTATCTGAAACTTTATTCCTTTTGGTGTTCTGCACCTGTTCCTCCTCAGGACTGAGGAGTATCAGAGAAAACAGGAGTCAGGATAGAGCAGAACCTTGGAGCAAACCCCCACACCTGCCATCCAAGTAGGAAAGCAAGCAGTTAACCATCAGATGGAGTCACAGACTCGGTGCCTGGTTCACATTCCTGAATTGTATCACAGATGCCATGTTGTTCAGTCACTCAGTCCTGTCCGACTCTTTGCAACCACATGGACTGCTGTATGGCAGGCTTCCCTGCCCCTTACCATCTCCTGAAGTTTGCCCAAGTTCATGTCTGTAACATCGGTGATAATCATCCAACCATCTCATCCTCTGATGCCCCCGTCTCCTTCTGCCCTCATTCTTTCCCAGCAGCAGAGACTTTTCCAGTGAGTCGGCTGTTTGCACCATCTGATCAAAGTAGTAGAGCTTCCATTTCAGCATTAATCCTTCCAATGAGTGTTCAGGGTTGATTTCCCTTAAGATTGCCTGGTTTTGATCTCTTCACTGTCCAAGGGAGTCTTCTACAGCGCCACAGTTTGAAGGCATCAATTCTATGGCTCTCTGCCTTCTTTACGGTCCAGTTCTCAAAACCGTGTGTGATCACTGGGAAGGCCATAACCTTGACTATATGGACCATTGTTGGCAGAGTAATGCCTCTGCTTTTCAACACACCATCTAGGTTTGTCATAGTTTTCCTGCCAGGAAACAATTGTCTTCTGATTTCATGGCTGCCATCACTGTCCACATTTTGGAGCCCAAGAGGAGGAAATCTGTCACTGTTTCCACCTTTTGACCCTCTTATTTGCCATAAAGTGATGGGGCCAGATGCCATGATCTTAGTTTTCTTAATATTGTGCTTGAAGCTGGCTCTTTCACTCTCCTCCTTAATGCTCAAGAGGTTCTTTAGTTCCTCTTTGCTCTCTGCCATTAGCATAGTATCATCCACTTTTCTGAGGTTGTTGGTGCTTCTCCGGCCTACCTCGATTTAGCTTGTAGCTCATCCAGCTCAGCTTGATCTCTTGATCTCTCTTGATCTCTCCAGTGTCCAAGTCTCTACCATTTCTGTCCTTTATGATGTCCATCCTTGGGCAAAATATTCCCTTGATATTTCCAGTTTTCCTGAAGAGATTTCTAGTCTTTCCCCTCCTGCTGTTTTGCTCTGTTTACAGACACTGTTCACTGAAAAAGACCTTCTTGTCTCTCCCTGCTATTCTTTTGAGTTCTGCATTTCTCCCTTGATTTTTGCTTCTCCTCTTTCTCCAGCTATTTATAAAGCCGCTTCAGATTCCCACTTTGCCTTCTTGCATTTTGTCAGGTGAGTGTAGTCTCCTCGGTTCTGTCTCGTCTCAACAAAAATTTGAAGCAATAGACATGAAAGCCCTTGGCACATCATAGCTCTCGGACAGACCGTGTCACAGCTCTGAGACAGATCAGTGTTACAGCTCCGTGTTACAGCTCAGCTTTGTTTAGAAAATAGCAGGAAAATACATCCTCAAGGCGTGAGGGCATGCGAGAGAGTGTGTGCCTAGGAAAAAGAGAGAGACCTGGCCCCTGGCTCCTCTTTTTATATGTTTTCCCTCCCCTTGGGCCTGCCCTATGTAAACTGGGCTAGCCAGGAGTGCTGTTTGTTCTAACTGAGGTCCTCACTCCGGTCCTTGGACCTTTCTTGGACCTTCCTTTGTTCTATTTTCGTGGGCTTTTCCCTTCCTTGTCTTTCAGCCACTGCCATTCTGGACTCCTGTTTCCTATTCTAACTACCTAACATTCCCTCCTCAAGAGATAGGAGGCCCATTTCTCTGGGAATAGGGGCATCGAGATCTTTCTGGCTACTTCCTGCTGAACTGGATTGGCGAGGGGCATTGGGCCTCCTCCTCTTGCTGGTNATTTTCGTGGGCTTTTCCCTTCCTTGTCTTTCAGCCACTGCCATTCTGGACTCCTGTTTCCTATTCTAACTACCTAACATTCCCTCCTCAAGAGATAGGAGGCCCATTTCTCTGGGAATAGGGGCATCGAGATCTTTCTGGCTACTTCCTGCTGAACTGGATTGGCGAGGGGCATTGGGCCTCCTCCTCTTGCTGGTCTCACGCCTCAGAGTCCTTACTGCGGTGTCCATCTAAGGGTGAGTGATATTTCCAGTGGTTGGCTGTAGTTTTATATATCTTTGTTGAACTGGCACCGCATGTTGTAGCTTGTTGACCGGGGCAGAGACAGAACAGGTTGACAATTGATAATACATGGAACAATCTTCAGCAGCATCAATATGGCATAACAAGGGCTAGTAGGGGCATTAGCCAATGCCAAATTCCCATCGCCAGGATGGCTCAAGTCCCTCCTTGTTCAGGGATCAGAAGATCTATCTCCTGTCTCTTTTGGAATACAGTCCCTACCAAGCTGTGTTGGCTCTTTAGAGCTGTCCTGAGAAACCTTATCTCCAGAAACTAGATTTTGTTTCATTAGAATGATGGTGTTTGTTTCATTAGAATTATTTGTTTGATTCATTAGATTCATTTGTTTCATTAGAATTAGGGTGTTCATTAGAATGGCACTCACTGGTTGTCCTGAATAGGCATCTGAGATCTCCAGGGGCTCACGGGTGTATTGATTTTGGGGGTGTTCATTAGAATGGTGCTCATTTGCAGTCCTGAATAAGTATCTGAGATCTTCCAGGGGCTCACAGGTGTATTGAGTGTCCTCTTCTGTTTCTTCCACAGCTTGACTCGTGCATAGTGAATCCAGGAGTCATGTCCTGGCACCTTGACTGCTGTGGGGGTAGAAAGTATTACAGGGTAGGGGCCCTTCCATGTGGGCTGAAGTTGAGCCTCTAGGAACCCATCTTTCCAGACTTTAATTAGGACTTGAGTCCCTGGAGCATATAGTGGTGACTCCTTAGGATCTTTTGGGTCCTGGTTCATACCCCACAAGCATATATCCTGTTGGAATTGCCCAATGACCATGGTATAAGATTGGAGGGTCTGAGCCTCTGGATCTAGGAAGAGGTCATTGACATAAACAAAAGGTCTCCCATATAGCATCTCATAAGGACTAAGACCAAGCTGTTCCTTAGGGGCAATACGGGTGCGGAGGAGAGCTATCGTAAAGCCTCCTTCCATCCCAGGGAGGGTCTCCTGGGTTATCTTTTTTGTCACTGATTTTACAAATTGGTTGGTTCTTTCTACTTTTCCTAAAGACTGAGGCCTCCAGGCACAATGGAGTTAGTAAGTAATGCCCAATGCTTTAGAGACCCTTTGGGTGACCTTAGCAATGAATGATGTCCCATTGTCACTTTGTAATGACCTGGGCAGACCAAACCTCAGAGTGATCTCATGAAGCAGTGTTTTTACCACCTCCTCAGGCTTCTCAGTCTGAGTGGGAAAGCCTTCAATCCATCCTGTGAATGTATCTATCATGACTAATAGGTATTTATACCCTTGAGAAATTGGCATCTGGATGAAGTCCATCTGCCAGTCCTCTCCTGGGTAGGTCCCACATTGTTGGACAGGCTGGGCCAGCTGGGGTCTTCAAGCTAGTAATGACCTGGGCAGACCAAACCTCAGAGTGATCTCATGAAGCAGTGTTTTTACCACCTCCTCAGGCTTCTCAGTCTGAGTGGGAAAGCCTTCAATCCATCCTGTGAATGTATCTATCATGACTAATAGGTATTTATACCCTTGAGAAATTGGCATCTGGATGAAGTCCATCTGCCAGTCCTCTCCTGGGTAGGTCCCACATTGTTGGACAGGCTGGGCCAGCTGGGGTCTTCAAGCTCCTTGAAAGTGAAAGTGAAAGTGAAGTCGCTCAGTTGAGTCCGACTCTTTGCGACCCCGTGGACTGTAGCCCACCAGGGTCCTCCATCCATGGGGTTCTCTAGGCAAGAATTCGAACTCCTTGGGGATTGTTTATTTGGCAAGTGGGACAAGAGGAGACCACTTGTCTTATAGTCATTTGGAGGCCTATTCTTCTGAAGGACCTTTCTAGTAATCTTTGGAGGGCCTTTTCCCCTCAGTGAGTGAAGTGAAGTGAAGTCGCTCAGTCGTGTCCGACTCTTTGCGGCCCCATAGACTGTAGCCTACAAGGCTCCTCTGTCCATGGGATTCTCCAGGCAATAGTACTGGAGTGGATTGCCATTTCCTTCTCCAGGGGATCTTCCCAACCCAGGGCTTGAACCCAGGTCTCCTGCATTGTAGACAGACGCTTTACCATCTGAGCCAGGAGTTAACCAACTTCCATTGGAGGTTTCCAGGTAGAAAAAGGAGTCCCTCCTTTTGGAACCACCCCATATGATCTTCTTGAAAGCCCTCACTCTTAGCTTTAAGAGTCTCACCTTCAGTATATGAAGGAGTTTCTGGCAAATTAGTCTCTGGAACTAAGGTGGCACCCCCTGTTGGGTCATGGTTCTGTGATGCTGCTCTCCTAGCTGCCTGATCGGCTGCTTGGTTCCCTCGTGCCACTTCCGTGCTCCCTTTTTGGTGTCCTTTACAGTGGGAGACTGAAACCTCGGTGGGCAGATGGACTGCCTCCAAGAGTCTAAGAATCTGATCACCATATTTGATTGGGGACCCTCGGGTGGTCAAGTGGCCCCTTTCTTTCCAAATAGCAGCATGTGCATGTAGCACCAGAAAGGCACACTTGGAGTCAGTGTAAATGGTGATTCTTTTTCCTTTTCCCAGTTCTAAAGCTCGAGTCAGGGCTATGAGCTCAGCTAATTGGGCTGAAGTACCTGGTGCCAGAGGCTTAGCCTCTGTGGTCTCAAAGTTGGAGACTACTGCATACTCAGCTCTTCTTTTTCCATCCAAGACAAAGCTGCTTCCATCAGTGTACCAGATTTCCTCAGGATTGGTCAGAGGATCTTTCGACAGTCCCTCTCGGGGTTTTGTCCAGTGGTCCAAGGTTTCTAGGCAAGAGTGAAAGGGGAGAGAGCCCTCAGGGGTGGGCAGGAGGGTGGCTGGGTTAAGAACCTCACAAGGGGATCTACTGAGGCCTGGATTTTCCATCAGCATTACTTGATGTCTGAGGAGTCTTTGATCAGACATCCATAAATGGCCTCTCCCATTTAGGAATTGTTTTACTTGATGGCTAGTAAAAATAGTTAGTTTGCCCCCAAAGGAGAATTTTAATGCATTTTCTATCAGGATTGCAATAGCTGCAAGATTTCGAAGGCAGGGAGGCCAGCCTCGGGCTGTTGGGTCAAGCCTCTTGGATAAGTAAGCTACAAGCTGGGGTTCAGATCCCAACCTCTGAGTTAACACACCCCAGGCTATTCCCTGTCTTTCGTGGACATAAAGTTGGAATGCTTTTTCTGAGTCTGGCGACCTCAAGGCAGGTGCCTGAGTTCAGGCCTGTTTTAGTGTAGCCTCTGCCTACTTTTGAGGAGTTCTCCACATCAGTGGGATTGAGTCGTCCTGTCCCTTTAAGCTTTCATACAAGGGCTGGGCAATTAGACCATAGTTGGGTATCCAGATTCTACAATACCAAGTTAGCCCCAGGAAAGCTCGCAGTTGTTTTCGAGTCGTGGGGGAGGGCCACTGGAGGATTCCTTCTACCCGATCAGAGGACAGCCTCCTGGACTCATGTGTAATCTGAACTCCCAGGTAAGTGACCTTTGTCTTGACCATCTGCGCCTTAGCACAGGAGACTTTATATCCCCTTTCTGCCAAGGCATTTAGAACCTGAATTGCATGATGTTGGGCATTTTTCTCATCTGGAGAGCAGATTAGTAGGTCATCTACGTATTGCAATATTTTCCCATTAGGTCCCAGGTCTAGATCTAGGAGATCCCGGCTAAGGGCCTGTCCAAACCAGTGGGGGCTATCTCTGAACCCCTGAGGGAATACTGTCCAAGTCATCGGCTGGTGTTTTTCTCCTGGGACCTCCCACTCATAAGCAAAAACATATTGGGATTCTTTAGCCAGTGGTATGCAAAAAAATGCATCTTTGAGATCCAAGACTGTAAACCACTTGGCACTGGGTGGGATTTCTCCCAAGATTACATAGGGATTGGGTACTGTGGGATGGAGGGGGACTACAGCTCTTGATGAAAGTGAAAGAGGAGAGTGAAAAAGTTGGCTTAAAGCTCAACATTCAGAAAACTAACGTCATGGCATCCAGTCCCATCACTTCATGGCAAATAGATGGGGAAGCAGTAGAATCAGAGGCTGACTTTATTTTTCTGGGCTCCAAAATCACTGCAGATGGTGACTGCAGCCATGAAATTAAAAGATGCTTATTCCTTGGAAGGAAAGTTATGACCAACCTAGACAGCATATTAAAAAGCAGAGACATTACTTTGCCAACAGAGGTCCATCTAGTCAAGTCAAGACTATGGTTTTTCCAGTGGTCATGTATGGATGTGAGAGTTGGACTCTAAAGAAGGCTGAGTGCCAAAGAATTGATGCTTTTGGACTGTGGTGTTGCAGAAGACTCTTGAGAGTCCCTTGGACTGCAAGGAGACCCAACCAGTCCATCCTAAAGGAGATCAGTCCTGGGTATTCATTGGAAGGACTGATGTTGAAGCGGAAACTCCAATCCTTTGGCCACCTGATGTGAAGAGCTGACTCATTGGAAAAGATGCCGGGAAAGATTGAAGGTCAGAGGAGAAGGGCATGACAGAGGATGAGACGGCTGGATGGCATCACCGACTCGATGGACATGGGTTTGGGTGAGCTCCGGGAGTTGGTGATGGACAGGGAGGCCTGGCGTGCTGCAGTTCATGGGGTCGCAAAGAGTCGGACATGACTGAGCAACTGAACTGAACAGCTTCATTCATGATCCAGAGATCTTGGACCATTTGTCAGGTTCCGTCCTTTTTCTTTACTGAGAGCGTTGGGGTGTTACATGGCAAATTGGTGGGGACCAATAGCCCACAAGCAAGGAGTTTGTTTACTAAAGGCTGTAGTCCCTCCTGAGCCTCTCTTTTGAGGGGATATTGTTTCCGGTCAGGAAACCGAGTGGGATCTCAAAGGACAATGATGTCGGGTTCAGCTTGGTGGGCTCATCCTGGAGTCCTCTGGTCCCACACCTGGGGGTTAATTTTGTCCTCCCATAGTTTTTGGTCCCCCTCTATTAGAGAGTGTAATGGGTTCTTCAGTAGTAACCAGGAGCTGCAGGGCTCTAGGGGGTGAAAAGCTTCCCATCACAAGCGTGGTCCCCAGTTTAGTGAGTATGTCTCTTCCCAGTAAGGGAGTAGGACACTCAGGGACCACCAGAAGCTGGTGGGAAAAAATTTGTCCATCCCAGCAACACAGACGTGCTCAGTGAATCTTTTAGTGGTTGCTTTTCCTGTAGCACCCAAAACGGCACAGGTTTGGGAGAAGAAGGCTCTGGAGTAGGAGGTCAGGACAGAGAAGGTAGCCGCAGTCTGACTGGGCATTTGCCTCGTGCCTTGTCCTTCAAGGACTCGGGGTTGGCCGTAGGGCTTCTCTGGAGGGCGGCCAGCATCTGGGCATGCCTGGTCTCTCCTTCTCTCCCACTCCTGGGCCTTGGCCTCCTTCTCCTGTTCTCTGTTATAAAAGGTAGTGGTGGCAGTCTGGACCATCTCATCTAAAGAGGAAGCAGGGTCCCGCTGCTGCAGCTGTTGTAACTTAATTCTGATATCTGATGCACATTGGGACAGGAATTTGTCTTTAAAATCACCTGTCCCACGTAAGAGTCTAAGTCCAGGTTGGTAAACTTTTGGAGGGCCTCTTTTAGCCTTTTCAGAAAGGCAATGGAGTTCTCATTGGGCTCCTGAGTTATTGCTGAGACTCAGGCATAACTGATCATTTTTTGCTGGGCTGCTTTCAGTCCTGCCTTCACACAGATTAGAAAATGATCCCTTTCCCACATGTGTTCAGGGTTATTATAATTCCAGTTAGGATCGAAGGAGGGGACTGCAGTTTTCCCTGCTGGGTATTTGTCACTTGACATGTGAAGCTCTGGGCTTCCTTTAAGACCCTAGTATGCCTTCCCTGGTGGCTCAGATGGTAAAGCGTCTGTCTACAATGCAGGAGACCTGGGTTCGAGCCCTGGGTTGGGAAGATCCCCTGGAGAAGGAAATGGCAATCCACTCCAGTATTATTGCCTGGAAAATCCCATGGACAGAGGAGCCTTGTAGGCTACAGGCTATGGGGCCGCAAAGAGTCGGACACGACTGAGCGACTTCACTTCACTATGCTGACGGTCAGATGAAGTTTGACTAAATATGACCATGATGTCTTTCATGTCAAGTCAAAGACCAAGGTAATATGTTGGAATGTATTTATATATTTGCCTGGGTCATTTGTATAGCTTTCCAGGTCTTGTTTGATCTGTCTTAGTTCTAAGACGGAGAAGGGCTTTTGGACACAGATTGGTCCGAATTATCTTCCAGTTTCAACTAAGGGACGCACTCGAGCTGGCTTTTGTGGAGGGGTTGCTCCTGGATATGGGGGCACGTTTGGATACAAGGAAGGAGCACCAGGCAACTCAGGAGCTGTGGGAGGCTCCAGTCTCTTTGGGGGCATGGGAGGTGAGCCCTCATGGGCGTTTCCTTCTCTTGATTGCCTGTGCCTAACACCATTTGCCTAGCAGGCTCACTTTTGCTGCTGCTGCTGCTAAGTCACTTCAGTCGTGTCCGACTCTGTGTGACCCCATAGACGGCAGCCCACCAGGCTCCCCCGTCCCTGGGATTCTCTAGGCAAGAATACTGGAGTGGGTTGCCATTTCCTTCTGCAATGCATGAAAGAGAAAAGTGAAAGTGAAGTCGCTCAGTCTGTCCGACTGTTAGCAACCCCATGGACTGCANATGCTTTTGGACTGTGGTGTTGCAGAAGACTCTTGAGAGTCCCTTGGACTGCAAGGAGACCCAACCAGTCCATCCTAAAGGAGATCAGTCCTGGGTATTCATTGGAAGGACTGATGTTGAAGCGGAAACTCCAATCCTTTGGCCACCTGATGTGAAGAGCTGACTCATTGGAAAAGATGCCGGGAAAGATTGAAGGTCAGAGGAGAAGGGCATGACAGAGGATGAGACGGCTGGATGGCATCACCGACTCGATGGACATGGGTTTGGGTGAGCTCCGGGAGTTGGTGATGGACAGGGAGGCCTGGCGTGCTGCAGTTCATGGGGTCGCAAAGAGTCGGACATGACTGAGCAACTGAACTGAACAGCTTCATTCATGATCCAGAGATCTTGGACCATTTGTCAGGTTCCGTCCTTTTTCTTTACTGAGAGCGTTGGGGTGTTACATGGCAAATTGGTGGGGACCAATAGCCCACAAGCAAGGAGTTTGTTTACTAAAGGCTGTAGTCCCTCCTGAGCCTCTCTTTTGAGGGGATATTGTTTCCGGTCAGGAAACCGAGTGGGATCTCAAAGGACAATGATGTCGGGTTCAGCTTGGTGGGCTCATCCTGGAGTCCTCTGGTCCCACACCTGGGGGTTAATTTTGTCCTCCCATAGTTTTTGGTCCCCCTCTATTAGAGAGTGTAATGGGTTCTTCAGTAGTAACCAGGAGCTGCAGGGCTCTAGGGGGTGAAAAGCTTCCCATCACAAGCGTGGTCCCCAGTTTAGTGAGTATGTCTCTTCCCAGTAAGGGAGTAGGACACTCAGGGACCACCAGAAGCTGGTGGGAAAAAATTTGTCCATCCCAGCAACACAGACGTGCTCAGTGAATCTTTTAGTGGTTGCTTTTCCTGTAGCACCCAAAACGGCACAGGTTTGGGAGAAGAAGGCTCTGGAGTAGGAGGTCAGGACAGAGAAGGTAGCCGCAGTCTGACTGGGCATTTGCCTCGTGCCTTGTCCTTCAAGGACTCGGGGTTGGCCGTAGGGCTTCTCTGGAGGGCGGCCAGCATCTGGGCATGCCTGGTCTCTCCTTCTCTCCCACTCCTGGGCCTTGGCCTCCTTCTCCTGTTCTCTGTTATAAAAGGTAGTGGTGGCAGTCTGGACCATCTCATCTAAAGAGGAAGCAGGGTCCCGCTGCTGCAGCTGTTGTAACTTAATTCTGATATCTGATGCACATTGGGACAGGAATTTGTCTTTAAAATCACCTGTCCCACGTAAGAGTCTAAGTCCAGGTTGGTAAACTTTTGGAGGGCCTCTTTTAGCCTTTTCAGAAAGGCAATGGAGTTCTCATTGGGCTCCTGAGTTATTGCTGAGACTCAGGCATAACTGATCATTTTTTGCTGGGCTGCTTTCAGTCCTGCCTTCACACAGATTAGAAAATGATCCCTTTCCCACATGTGTTCAGGGTTATTATAATTCCAGTTAGGATCGAAGGAGGGGACTGCAGTTTTCCCTGCTGGGTATTTGTCACTTGACATGTGAAGCTCTGGGCTTCCTTTAAGACCCTAGTATGCCTTCCCTGGTGGCTCAGATGGTAAAGCGTCTGTCTACAATGCAGGAGACCTGGGTTCGAGCCCTGGGTTGGGAAGATCCCCTGGAGAAGGAAATGGCAATCCACTCCAGTATTATTGCCTGGAAAATCCCATGGACAGAGGAGCCTTGTAGGCTACAGGCTATGGGGCCGCAAAGAGTCGGACACGACTGAGCGACTTCACTTCACTATGCTGACGGTCAGATGAAGTTTGACTAAATATGACCATGATGTCTTTCATGTCAAGTCAAAGACCAAGGTAATATGTTGGAATGTATTTATATATTTGCCTGGGTCATTTGTATAGCTTTCCAGGTCTTGTTTGATCTGTCTTAGTTCTAAGACGGAGAAGGGCTTTTGGACACAGATTGGTCCGAATTATCTTCCAGTTTCAACTAAGGGACGCACTCGAGCTGGCTTTTGTGGAGGGGTTGCTCCTGGATATGGGGGCACGTTTGGATACAAGGAAGGAGCACCAGGCAACTCAGGAGCTGTGGGAGGCTCCAGTCTCTTTGGGGGCATGGGAGGTGAGCCCTCATGGGCGTTTCCTTCTCTTGATTGCCTGTGCCTAACACCATTTGCCTAGCAGGCTCACTTTTGCTGCTGCTGCTGCTAAGTCACTTCAGTCGTGTCCGACTCTGTGTGACCCCATAGACGGCAGCCCACCAGGCTCCCCCGTCCCTGGGATTCTCTAGGCAAGAATACTGGAGTGGGTTGCCATTTCCTTCTGCAATGCATGAAAGAGAAAAGTGAAAGTGAAGTCGCTCAGTCTGTCCGACTGTTAGCAACCCCATGGACTGCAGCCCACCAGGCTACTCCGTCCATTGGATTTTCCAGGCAAGAGTACTGGGGTGGGGTGCCATTGCCTTCCCCGAGGCTCACTTTTAGGGCGTAAACAATCCCATACTTAAGACAGAGTTCCTTCATAAATCTTAGTCAGAAGAAAATTTGGACATAGGGAATCTCTGTCTATTTCCCTTGTCTTTTCCAGAATAATTCTAGTTGCAGGATGGTATTGTAATTTAAACTCTCATCCTCAGGCCAGTGTTCTTGGTACCCCAGTGGATACTGTGGCCATGCAGTGGCACAAAAAAATTTTAAGAGACTTCTCCTTAGAGTTAGAGGATCAAACATCTTCCAGTTATCAAGGATGCATCTCAAGGGTGTCTGCTGGGAAGTGGATTGGTTATTTCCCATCTGAAAGACAGTCATGACAGGGAGGAAAAGAAAAAGAAAAAACGAATAGGCCTCCTTCAGTTTCCATGGGTGGACTTCCTTAGGGGTGAGTCTTTCTGAAGCTTATCCTACCCAGTACTGTTGCAACCAGCAGATCCCCAGGCACGCTGAGATATGACAGCCTCCTGAAGATCAAATCCCTGGGCAGGTCAGGGCAGGTCGGCCTCCTGAGAATTGGGTCCCTGGGCAGGTTGAGACGTGATGACCTCCTGGGACTCCTGGACTGGGGGATCTCCGAACAGGTTGAAGCGTGACAAATTTTCAAGGACCAAATCCCTAGTCAGTTCAAGGCAGGTTGACTTCCTGGGACCCCTGGACTGGAATTGGGCATCCCCAAGGTCTCCAGCATGACCAGTGCTGGGTAGGATTAAGGGGTTTTAATCTTAACTCATTGCCAGTTTGTTCACTGCAGATGGGAATAGATACCTTGATGTAAAGCAGTCCAAGCCTGTGCCTTGAGACTGGGAAACAGTGTAACAGTTACAAGCCTTATCCTCTTACTGCTCTAAGGGATTTAAGTCATTGATTTCTTCCCCTAGCCTCCCTAAGAGCAGGTTAGGGTGTCTCCAATGGGAAGCGTTTCTTTGTCATAGACCCACTTCAGGTGATAACAGAAGTAGTGACAAAGGAGTCAGTTATCTGGCCCTGTTAGGGGCATTAAGGTATTTTAATAATAGACTGGGTGGAGCCTACAAGGGGGCAGGGTCCTGACTGTAGGAGTTAGTAATTGGCTTAAGAACAAATTAGTTAAGAGGCAACAGACCAGATGTTCCATAAAAGTGGAGAGGAGATTTGATCCAGGGATATGTTTGTAACTTTAGGAGAAGGGTGGTAAGGGTTTGGGCCCAAACGGCCTGCAGGGCTAACTCCCAAAGTGGCAAACTTTATCACTGGGAGCCCAGTCGTCTTTGAAGGGATGCCAACTGATGGACTTCTAGCAGGCATTNATGTTTGTAACTTTAGGAGAAGGGTGGTAAGGGTTTGGGCCCAAACGGCCTGCAGGGCTAACTCCCAAAGTGGCAAACTTTATCACTGGGAGCCCAGTCGTCTTTGAAGGGATGCCAACTGATGGACTTCTAGCAGGCATTGTGTGCCTGTCGCCCGCCCTAGCAGATTCACTGGGAGATGCTGATGTTGCACATGTTGTAGGAAACATGGAAGATGAAGGCCTGAATATCTACAGGAACCGGATATTATACAGTCTTTGCCTCCCAAGGGCCATCTATTTTCTGATTGTCCCTCTAGAAGATAGTAGAGGAACAGACAGGCCTAGACAGGGCTCAGGAAAGGAGCATGAAACAGGAGGGAAGGGGGCAGGGCACAACCTTTGAAAGAATGACATAGCACAGCATAATGTAAACCAAATAAAGTCAGTTGGGTCCAAGATGACAAGTCAAATTCAAGTAAAACTTAATCCCCAATGTGTAAGCCAAAAGACACACCCAGAGGTGGCAGGACAGCTCCAAGGCACTGTCAAAAGCCAGAGGAGTGGGTGGTTCCCCCATGGCTGGGATGACGCTCTCACTCATTGGCATATGAATTCACTCCACTAGCAAAACCTAGCCAGGCCTCATTCCATGGCCTGAGCCCTTGCCCTCTGCAATGGCCCATACCCTGCAGAGTGTGTTTCTCTCTGAATCCTAACAAATCCACCTCTTACTGTTATGCCCACAGTCCAAGTCCCCAAAACTGAGAAAAGAAGACATCCACGGCAATGCAAAACCAAAAAGGGAATTTATTTCTGACTCGAGCCAGGGCCCCCCACCACATCCAACTCAGTGGAGTGGAGCAAGAGCCCCGAGCCCTGAATTACAGCAGTATTTATAGGTTTAGAACAAAGACAGGGAGTTGGCAGGGGTGGATTGGTTGTAGGGGTTATTAGGCATTTATTAATTGGCTAATTTTTCACGCGTGCGGGCTTGCTTAGGGGACTTTTCATGTTATCTGGGAGTCTGGGAATATGCTGACTGGCTGAGCCCCAAGGTTGGGGGGAGGATGATCTCAGTTCCTTCTGGGCGGTGACCCAGTTTTTCCCGTAATTGTAGCTCTGGCCCACTTTAGTCCTTGAGGCCTGTCATGAGTCAGGTCTCAACATTACCTATCGCTTTGTCTCTCACTGAATTTTTGCAATGAGACACCAGAGCCTGAGCTTCCTGTGTTTTGGCCGGGCTTGAGGCCTGGGAGAGACAGTTGAAAGACAGGAGGGAAAAGCAGTGGGGAAAACATGCCAAGGAATCCCCTTCACAGCCTGCTAGGAAAATCTGCTAAATACCTGACCTGTGCTCACAGTTTTCATTGTCTTGATCCTTAGCACAGAGAAGATTAAGGACAGAAGAACCCCCACTGGCTTGGGCAACAGCTACAGATAGTGGAGCCTTTGGGACACGCTGAGGAGTAGCCCCTCCGGAGTCCCTCAGTTGCACCCACTGCCGCCCACCTGTTCCCCAGGGGGGCGGGGTCCAAGGAAAGAAGAAACAAAAGATTGTAAAGGAATGAAGGTTTCATCAGGCATATGTCCCTCCAGTCACAGGAGCGAGGACCCTCCTATCCTAACCGGCAGTCTTCTGGAATCCGAGACTGAGCCGCGTGGGCTTTCTGCTGAGTTCGTTTTTCTCTGTCCCGGTTTCTAGCGCACTGGGCTTCTGGTCACTTCCCCTAAGCTGGGCTTTCTTGGTGTTCTGCTTCTACTGCGGGAGCTTCACAGAGTTGGGCTCCTGCTGTGCTTGGCCTCCTCCCTGGGGGGGCCGCGCTGAGGTTGTTTCAGCCAGGTTAAGTCCTAGTCAGGGCACCACAGACGTCAGGCAAATGTCCTCGGTTCTGTCTCATCTCAACAAAAATTTGAAGTGACGGACATGAAAGCCCTCGGCACGTCACAGCTCTTGGACAGATCGTGTTATAGCTCTTGGGTCTCAAACAGACCTTGTTAGAGCTGTTAGATCAGTGTTACAGCTCTGCATTACAGCTCAGTTTTATTTAGAAAGTAGCAAGAAACTACATCCTCAAGCCACGAAGAGAGAGAGAGAGAGACACGGAGACAGAGAGAGTGTGCTGGGGGAAAAAGAGAGAGACCTGGCCCTGGCTCCTCTTCTTATATGTTTCTTCCTCCCTCCTTGGGCCTGCCCTATGTAAACTGGGCTACCCAGGAGTGCTGTGTGTTCTAACTGAGGTCCTCACTCCAGTCATCGGACCTTCCTTTGACCTTTTGTTCTGTTTTCGTGGGCTTTTCCCTTCCTTGTCTTTTAGCCACCGCCAGTTTGGACTCCTGTTTCCTAGTCAAACTACCTAACACATTTTCTCTGGGATGATTTTGTTTGCTTCCTCCTGTACAATATTATGGACCTCTGTGCATAGTTCCGGAGAAGGCAATGGCACCCCACTCCGGTACTCTTGCCTGGAAAATCCCATGGACGGAGGAGCCTGGTAGCCTCAGGTGACTTTCCAGTGGTCTTAACCTTACTAGTTAGTTGTAATCCAAGATATTGTGAAGGCTGTTTTACTAGACAAGTCACTTCCTGAGCACCAGAAGCAAAACCTTAAGTGATAGAAACAAGATGTTTGGGATATCATAGATGGAGAAAGAGATATCTCAAGTCCTGGGGGCTGGGGCTCCTATCTATGAATCTATGAACATTCCAAGAAGGACACAGTTTAAAATGGCATTTAGTGAAAGAAAAGAGAGTTGATGTGGGTATATTGTTTATCATACCTTGATCTCCTCACCCCCAAAATAATGATATTGAGTTATGCCAAAGTATTTTCTTACAGAGAATCTCCTTTTTGAATTAATTCTGCATACCTAGACTGAGAGGCATCCTCACAAGATTAGAAACAAGATGACTTTCTCTCTTCCTGATGAATGCAGCCATGTCTTTGGGGCAGTGTACTGGAGAAGGAAATGGCAACCCACTCCAGTATTCTTGCTTAGAGAATCCTGTGGACGGAAGAACTTGGTGGGCTGCTGTCCATAGGTTTGCACAGAGTCGGACACTACTGAAGCGACTTAGCATGCATGCATGCATTGGAGAAGGAATTGGCAAACCACTCCAGTATTCTTACCTGGAGAATCCCAGGGACGGAGGAGCCTGGTGGGCTNTGTCCATAGGTTTGCACAGAGTCGGACACTACTGAAGCGACTTAGCATGCATGCATGCATTGGAGAAGGAATTGGCAAGCCACTCCAGTATTCTTGCCTGGAGAATCCCAGGGACGGAGGAGCCTGGTGGGCTGCCATCTATGGGGTCGCACAGAGTTAGACACTACTGAAGTGACTTAGCAGAAGCAGCAGCAGCTGGATATTATGAAAACATAATTTAACCTGAGATAGCACCTTTAGGAATTTGATGTTGGCTTTTCTGATTTAGATGAAAATGGGGTCAGTTCATCATTTGGACTCCCTAAATATAGGTTACCTGGTGTTACTTTAGCTGTTTTTCTAGATATATAACCAGAAAATGGTTATATGACTCAACTGGGTCATGTGGTAGTTCTATTTTTTAGTTTTTTTTTTTTTTAAAGGAACCTCCATACTGTTTTACACAGTGGTTGCACCAATTTACATTCCCACCAACGATGTAAATTCCCACCAATTTACATCCCCACCCACTCCAGCATTTATTTTTTGCAGACTTTTGATGACAGCCATTAGCAAGGGGTTAATATCCAAAATATACAAAGAGCACATACCACTCAACATCAAAAAAATGAGCCAATCAAAAACTGAGCAGAAGATCTTAATAGACATTTCTCCAAAAGTGACTTATTTCAGTAATAAATTTAGAAGGCAGCAGCAAGAGGCTTCCCAGGTAGCTCAGTGGTAAAGAATCTGCTGCAAATACAGGAGACGTGGGATTGTTTCTTGATTTGGGAAGATCCCCTGGAGGAGGAAATGGCAAGCTGCTCCAGAATTTTTGCCTGAAAAAATCCCGTGGACAGAAGAGTCTGGTGGGCTGCAGTTCATGGGGTCACAAAGAGTCGGACTGACTGCACACACATACATACGTTCATTTCATCTAGGATTCTTCTATAGCCCACTGTCTTCCTTTCTATAGGTCTAGGATCAGGCTTCTTTCCATGTGAAGAGGCATGTTGCAATCACAACCACATTAGAACTAGATAAGTGGAGTCTCTGATTCTGAAATTCAGTCATCCTTGCACAGATTACTATACTTTCTGTCCCATTCTTGAGTATTCATGGTATGTTGGCCTCCTTATACCACTCTTCTTGCATTATTTCTTCCAAACATGGGTAAAGTTATCATTGGATTTCTCTTAACAATTCAGCCTGGGCTTCCCTAGTGGCTCAGTGGTAAAGAATCCACCAGCCAATGCAGGAGACAGGAGTTTGTCCCTCATCCAGGAAAATTCCACATGCCACAGAGCGACTAAGCCCACGTGCTGCAACTACTGAGCCTGTGCTCTCGGGTCCAGGGACCGCAGTTTTTGAGCCCATGCACAGCCAGTACCAAAGCCAGCACATCCTAGAGCCTGGGCTGCCATAAGGAAGCCACCACAATGAGAGAGCTGCATACTGCAGTGAAGAGTAACCCTGCAACTAGAGAAAAGCTCACACAGCAACAAAGACCCAGCGCAGCCAGTTTAAAAAAAAACAACTTCAACATGATTGACTGAAAATTACTTATTAGAGAAGCAATGACTTATTGATTGCTGTCTTCACCCTGACTTCTAAGTTCTATAACTCCAAGGAGCAACATGATTTCCGTTAAGTAGAACTCATTATTAGAACAAATATTTTCATACAAATGAATGCAAGCATAATTTGAATTGTGAATATAGTCTACCATTTCTAGAATTTCATCAAAATACTGATCAATATGTGAAAAATCATAAAATTGGTTGAATGTAACTCTGATTTATAATTGAAATAAAATACTATGAAGCGCTTATAGCTCTAAAAGACAGTTGGTGATTTGTAATCTACAAGGCGATTTGTAAATGCATTTCTTTTGCTGTGAACTGCCTATAAATACATTTTGCCACTTTATATTGATATGTTTTGATATTCAGGAGTTCACATATCAGGAATATGAGTCTTTGCAATTCAAGACTGAATAATTTTTCTACTTAGACTAATCAGTCAGGAAGTTTGGATTCCTAATTAACTGTCGCTCAGAGAGACCATGATCAACTCACTGCAACAGAACATCAGTGTGATCAGTTTTGTGTGATCACTGCTGCAGCCCCATAGCCCACTGTGGTAACCATGACTACTAAGTATCACCCCTTGGCCTCTACAGTACTAGGATCCCATTACCAAGGATGAATTCCGGAAGACTTTCAAAGCTGACGTTTCCAGTAGTCATCCTTGGCCTCGGGAGGGTAGTCACACATGAAAGATTTAAGCATCCTGATGTTCTCATTTCTAATGTATTGTTCAGGATCTTGATGGAGAGAATGTCCTCTCAGGGTTATAGGAAACATAATTATTTAAGCATATCTTTAGTTAATCAAGTTTGATAGTTCTGTTTTTCTGAGATTTTTGATTCCTAACTCTACATTGTACTACTTCCTGTTACCTTCAACTTCGAAGCTAGTTCACTAATGAAAAGAGGTTTCAGTCAAGCGAGCACATTAGAAGCCACTTCCGGGTACTTGAGCTAAAGTGAACTCTTGCTTTTGCATCGGATATCGGCTCCCTGGTGGTCACTGGGAGATTTCGTGACTTGGGCATAACACAGTCACAATCTTTACTAGATCTAATCCTTTGAATCTGTTTGTCACCTCCACTGCATATTCATAGGGAGTTTGATTTAGTCATACCTGGCTGGCCTAGAGGTTTTCCCCACTTCCCCCTTATTCCGCACTCCCCACTTATTCCTGAGAGAGTAACAGGCAAGAAGGCCAGGGGTCTCCAAATGGAGGAAATAGGCTGCAAGTGTCAGGCATATTTTTCTCCTCTCTCTTAAGCGGCAGGAGGAAACAAACTAGTGTTATATTTTTTTCCCCTTCTCTATACAAATTTAAAAGAGGTTTCTCTTAGAACACTATGTTGCCATAATGACACCTGGTTCCACCGGAACTTAACTTTTCTCACATCTTGAGCTGCTGCTGCTGCTAAGTCACTTCAGTCGTGTCTGACTCTGTGTGACCCCATAGACGGCAGCCCACCAGGCTCCCCCATTCCTGGGATTCTCCAGGCAAGAATACTGGAGTGGGTTGCCATTTCCTTCTCCAATGCATGAAAGAGAAAAGTGAAAGTGAAGTTGCTCAGTCTGTCCGACTGTTAGCGACCCCATGGACTGCAGGCTACCAGGCCACTCCGTCCATTGGATTTTCCAGGCAAGAGTACTGGGGTGGGGTGCCATTGCCTTCCCCCAATCTTGAGCTAACCAACACATTTTTCTTATGGAAATGTTTGTTTTAAGCTATGTTAATGTACTGTGCATTTACCCCAGACTCTGTCTTCAAGTCGGTTCTGCCTGAGAGCTCAGATTTAGGCTCAGAACTGACTTGACAAACCAGTATGTTATACTCATCCATTGTTCTCCTAATCCATGTAAACGAAACTATTTGTATAGTAATCTGCCTTTCTTCAAGATTCAAATCATGCCCGAGATGACTCACTTGGTGCCAAGATTATCTGAAAATGCATCTTGTGGGTGAAGGGCCTGGTGCCATTTTCTGAGTTTTGAGACATTTCTTTCTTTCATTAACAGACTGCTAGTAACTATATAACATCCAGGTAAAGACTAGCAGGTGGGCACTCTTTCTGCCCCCTTCCGATGTCTATGTCAGAAGCTTTCTCTATCCCTTTTATGCTTGAATAAAACTTTATTACACAAAAGCTCTGAGGGATCAAGCCTCATCTCTGGCCCTGGATTGAATTCTTCTCCTCTGGAGGCCAAGAATCCTGGCGTCTTTCACGGTTCAGCAACAACCTTTCATTCCCCTTAGTATAAGCATGAAATTTGTTATGAGAAGCTGCTGGTCTGAGCCACAGACAGTTTCAGGTCTTGTTTTTGCTGACTGTGTATAGGTTCTCCATCTTTGGCTACAAAGAACGTAATCAACTTGATTTTGATATTGACCACTTGGTGATGTCCATGTGGAAAGTCATCTCTTGTGCTGTTGAAAAAGGGTATTTGCTATGACTGTTACATTCTCTTGGCAGAATTCAGTTAGCCTTTGTCATGCCTCATTTTTTTCCCCAAGGTCAAACTTGCCTGTTACTCCAAGTACCCCTTGACTTTTCACTTTTGCATTCCAATCCCTAAGGACGAATAAAACATCTGTTTCAGGTGTTGGCTTTGGGAGGTCTTCTAGGTCTTCATAGACCCGATCAGCTTCAGCTCCTTCGGCACTGGTGGAAGGGGCATAGACTTGGATTACTGTGATGTTGAATGGTTTGCCTTGGAAGTGAACTGAGATCATTCTGTCAGTTTTGAGGCTGCACTCCAGTCCTGCGTTTTGGACTCTTTTGTTGACTATGAGGGCTACTCTGTTTCTTCTATGGGATTCTTGCCCACAGTAGTAGATGAAATGGTCATCTGAATTAAATTCACCCATTTTAGCTCACTAATTCCTATGATGTTGATGTTTATTCTTCCCATCTTCTACTTGAACATGTCCAATTTACCTTGACTCATGGTACTAACATTCCAGGTTCCTGTCCAATACTGTTCTATGCAGAATTGGATTTTACTTTCATGACCAGACAATCTGCAACTGAGCGTCATTTCTGCTTTGGCCCAGCCACTTCATTCTTTTTGGGGCTATTAACACTCCTCCTCTGCTCTTCCCCAGTAGCTGATCGGACACCTTGATCAGTTCTATGAAGACCTGGAAGAACTCCTAGACTAACTAACACATGAAACAGATGTTCTGTTCATCTTTGGGGATTGGAATGCAAAAGTGGAAAGATAAGAGATACCTGGGGAAACAGGTAACTTTGGCCTTGGAGAACAAAATGAGTTTTCTCCAACACCATAGTTCAAAAGCATCAGTTCTTTGGTGGTAAGGTTTCTTTAAGGTCCAACTCTCACATCCATATATGACTACTAAAAAAACCACAGTTTTGCCTAGACGGACCATAGTTGGCAAAGTAATGTCTCTGCTCTTTAACATGCTGTCTGGGTTGGTCATAGCTTTTCTTCCAAGGGGCAAGTGTCTTTTAATTTCATGGCTGCCGTCACCATCTGCAGTGATTTTGGAGACCAAGGAAAGAAAGTCTGTCACTGTTTCCATTGTTTCCCCATCTATTTGCCATGAAGTGATGGAACTGGATGCCATGATTTTTTTTCTGAAAGCTGACTTTTAAGGCAGCTTTTTCACTCTCCTCTTACTTTCATCAAGGGGCTCTTTATTTCCTCTTTGCTTTGTGCCATAAGGGTTGTATCATTATCATATCTGAGGTTATTGATATTTCTCCCAGCAATCTTGATTCCAGCTTGTGCTTCATCCTGGCCAGCATTTCACATGATGTACTCTGCATAGAAGTTAAATAAGCAGGGTGACAATAAACAGCCTTGATGTACTCCTTTCCCAATTTGGAACCGGTCTGTTGTTCCATGTCCAGTTCTAACTGTTGCTTCTGGACCTGCATACAGATTTCTCAGGAAGCAGGTAAGGTGGTCTGATATTCCCATCTCTTGAGGAATTTTCCACAGTTTGTTCGGATCCACACAGTCAAAGGCTTTAGTGTAGTGAATGAAGCAGAAGTAGATGTTTTTCTGGAATTCTCTTGTTTTTCTATGATCCAGTGGATGTTGGCAATTTGACCTCTGGTTCCTCTGCCTTTTCTAAATCCAGCATGAACATCTGGAAGTTCTTNCTCTTGAGGAATTTTCCACAGTTTGTTCGGATCCACACAGTCAAAGGCTTTAGTGTAGTGAATGAAGCAGAAGTAGATGTTTTTCTGGAATTCTCTTGTTTTTCTATGATCCAGTGGATGTTGGCAATTTGACCTCTGGTTCCTCTGCCTTTTCTAAATCCAGCATGAACATCTGGAAGTTCTTGGTTCATGTCCTGTTGAAGCCTGGCTTGGAGAATTTTGAGCATTACTTTGCTAGCATGTGAGATGAGTGCAACTCTATAGTATTTTGATCATTCTTTGGCATTGACTTTCTTTGGGATTGGAATGAAACCTGACCTTTTCCAGGCCTGTGGCCATTGCTGAGTTTCCCAAATTTGCTGGCATATTGAGTGCAGCACTCTCACAGCCTCATCTTTTAAGATTTGAGACAGGTCAACTGGAATTCCATCACCTCCACTAGCTTTGTTTGTAGTGATGCTTCCTGAGGCCCACTTGGCTTCACACTCTAAGATGTGTGATCACACCATTGTGGTTATCTGGGTCATTAAGATGTTTTTTGTACAGTTCTTCTGTGTATTCTTGCCACCTCTTCTTAATATCTTCTGCTTCTGTATGGTCCATACCATTTCTGTCCTTTATTAGGCCCATCTTTGCATGAAATGTTCCCTTGGTATCTCTAATTTTCTTGAAAAGATCTCTAGTCTTTCTCATTCTATTGTTTTCCTCTATGTCTTTGCACTGATCCCTTAGGATCGCTTTCTTATCTGTCCCTGCTATTCTTTGGAACTCTGCGTTCACATGGATATATCTTTCTTTTCTCCTTTGTCGTTCACTTCTCTTCTTTTATCAGCTATTTGTAAGCCCTCCTCAGACAACAGTTTTGCCTTTTTGCATTTCTTTTTCTTGGGGATGGTTTTGACCACAGCATCCTGTGCAGTGTTAGAAATCTCATCCATTGTTCTTCAGGAACTCTGTCTATCAGAGCTAATCCCTTGAATCTATTTGTCACTTCTACTGTATAATCATAAGGGATTTGATTTAGGTCATACCAGAATGGTCTAGTGGTTGTCCCTCCTTTCTTCAGCTTAAGTTTGAATTTTACAATAAGGAGTTCATGACCTGAGTCACAGTCAGCTCCCAGAATTGTTTTTGATGACTATATAGAGCTTCTCCATCTTTGGCTGCAAAGAATATAATCAATCTGATTTCCACTCCGATTACACAAGAATTATCTCGAGTCTGAAGTGTCTCAGGGTGGGAGGAGGGGACAGAATTTTTAGAGAACCTTGCCTGAAACCTCCCTTCCCCTCCCCCGCCGGTAAAAACACAGTAATAAGCACTTGCCTGAGTTGTCTCAAAATAGGAGTTCCCTGTAAGGTGAGCGTTGCTGAGAAGCTACTGCCGAAATCTAACTGGAGACTCCTGGGGGGCCAGAAGCAGGCGGGTGAGCCCAGCCTATACTATGTCCTGCCAACTTTCCAGAAACTCATTCGCTGGAAACCGTCTTGCCTGAGAGATGTGTGCGCCACCAGGAAGGGCCTCAGACCACACCTGGGCACAAGAAAAATGAGTGACTGAAGATAACCTAGAAAGCTAACCCCACCAATATCCAACCCAAGACTGGGCTGACCACAGGGCAGAGCAGTTCTCCTGGGTTCCCCTGACTCTGCTGCCCACCTCCCACGTGCCCCTTCCCCACCAAGGCCTCGGCCTTGTTTCTCACTACGTGTGTCTCCTCAGATAATTGGTTTCCCAGTTTACACAAGAGCCCAGGCTTGGACCCTAGAGATTGCCCCTGCCCCAGCCTGGGTAATAGTTGAACCTACTCTAAATCCTATCCCACACCCATCAGAACCAAGTCCCAGTAACACCATCCGTCTGACCCCCATGCCATCTGAGGCCCTGGAGTCATTGCCTCCCTGCCCCTGAACTCCTTTGTGGCGCTTCTGTCCACCCACGTCAGCCCTTCCTGTGTCACCGGCCACATGTCCCTGATTGCACAGCAGTCCACAGGACAGGCCAGAACGGGTGGGGCGCTGGGCCTGGCTGGGGGATAAAGGGCTCCAGGTGGGCACAGGCAGGTTGCACTGAGGCCCAGGCGGCCCCTGTCCCTCTCCTGCAGCTCCTCCAGGTTCTGAGCTGGTGGGGGCTTCTCTTCTCTCCTCCCTTGGCAGCTCTCAGGTCCTGCTGCTCCCATGTCTCCAGACCCCTATGGAACCCAAAGGGTTGGTGACCCCCATCATCCTCCCACCTGAGTGGACCCCTTTGTCTCTGGAGATTCTGTCGGTGCTGCCCCCCACTACCACTCCCATCCTGCAGGGAGCTCCCACCCCTGCCTTGTGACTCTGCCACCCAGAGGAAGATACCGAAATCCCGCCCCTGCCGTGTCAGAGCATGTTCCTGAATGGGACCAGGACTTCCCCTCCCTGTTCCCTGTCCCTCAACCTAGGCACCTCTCCTGGCTCCACCCACGCATCACAGGACCATCCCTCCGAGTCTGCCAGTTTCCCATTAGCTCACCCGTCGTGGGACTGTCAGCAGCTCCTACAGCTCATCCGCCCAGGCTGCTGACTGCTGAGATGTGGGGGCCACAGGCCGGTGGGTTCTCAGATCCTCAGGCTGTCACAGCTGAGATCCAGGCCATTGCTGACCAGGTAGGGCTCCTGCGGGCAGAAGGGGTCCTGGGACCGTGGTGGTCAGCAGTCATCACTTCTGGGACAGAGACACTGCACCCTAGCACTCCCATTCTCTCTTGAGAAGAGAGAAGGGACAGAGGAGTTGGAGGGGAGGCAAGGTGACTGTTGGGGAAGCACACGGAGAGCAAAGGGCACAGCATGGGGTGAGGTCATCATGAGTGAGGCAGGCCCCAGGCCTCCCAGACTCAGGCTGTTATTCTAGCACTTTCCTGTAGGTTTGAAATGCTCTCCAGTGAAACGTTTAGAAACTGAAAGCAGCTGGGTCAAGTAGGCAGAGCCTGGATCAGACCCTGGGCAGCGGTCCAGCCCCTTTTCAAGGAAAACTCTTGCACCCGAGGGTCATGTGGGGTTGGGGCCTGTCCCCACCCCATCCCCACAAGGGAGACAAGTTCAGGGCCTGGGGCGGGGTATTCGAGTGCTGATGAGAAGATGAAACTTGAGACAGACGTCTGGGTCCCTTATCTTTCCTGCCCACTGCCGCCCCCCTCCCCACGCCACTGCTGCCTCCTACATCCCAGGGCATGCTCTCTGCCGCGTCCTCGATCCTACCTTTGGGACCATCTGACAGCAGTCATGGAAGGGGTGAGTCAGTCTTCTGAGACCTTAGACATGGAGGGATCTGGGAGACAGCCAGTGAGAGCCAGGCAGAAGGGTATTCCCTGTTCTCTCCCCCACGGCCACTCAGCCCAGCCCTCCCCGCCTCTTCCTGGGTCTCCAGGCCTGAGAATCCTTGCCAGCCATGTGAGCTTTGCGTGAGGGTGAGCCGCCTCGGGAGACAGGGTTTCTGTCTCTAGGGCTGCACTTGGGGTCCAGCCCTTGAAAGTCACGTGTCAGGGCACCGTCCTCACTGCCCCTGTGAGCGAGGTGGCCACCTGTGTGCCGGGTGGGCTGTGTGAGGGGCAGGGGCTCTGTCTGGTGGCCTTTTGTACTGAAGCTTTCATGAACAGATAAGGAGTGAGGCCAGAGACAGCCACGTCCAGCCATCCTTGCACAGAGCAGGGCTTTCCTGCTTCCATTCCTGAGACAGACAGAGAAATGACTTCATCCCAGGCCCTCGAGAGGGTCTGTGGGCATCACTCACCCCCCAGGCTGGGAAAATGGTCTGAGGGTCAGTTCCCTACAGCTCCGTGAAGAAGGGTTGCACAGGTGAGTGTTGAGACAAGGGTGGGCACTGGCCCAGGGGAACACACCCACACGGATCACCCTGAGAGCCGTGGCAGCCTCATGGAAGAGCAGGTGGCCCACCTTCTCACTACCTGACCCTCCCTCCTCCTGTCCTTTCCCTCACCTAAAGACCCTGATGCTGGGGAAACTCGAGGGCAGGAGGAGAAGGCATCAGTAGAGGATGAGATCGTTAGATAGCATCACTGACTCAATAGAGATAAATTTGTGCCCCTCCCTGCAGGCCCTTGCCAGGTGACTCACTGGCATGCATAATGGTGATGCCCTTGGTTCCCCAAGCAGCAGGCACTTGGGCCTCACCAAGCTCCTCTGGCCCCCAGAACTGGTCTGGGGACTTCAGTAAAATGAGCGCCTGTGGCTGCTGAGCACTCAGAAACCAGATTAGATCTTAAAGTCAAGACAAAGCAACCTGCTCTCCCTTCCTCCATAACAAAGCTCAGTTCCCTAAAGGCCAAGACCCTAGAAAACCTGACTGATCCAAGGGTATCATTAACATCTGACACCAAAGATCAGAAGCAGCCTCTGCCGAAAGGCCCTGCATCCTCAGGAGACCGTCTAAAAAGGCAGCAAAGGACTACCTTGGTGGCCCAGGGGAGAAGAACCCACACGCCAGTGCAGGGGACCTGGGATCCATCCCTGGTCTGGGGTGATGCCACATAGGGATAAGCAAGTAAGCCCGAGTACCACAATTCTCTAGCCCGAGCTCTAGAGCCAGGGAGCCAAGACTACTGAAGCCCCCATGCCCACAGCCTGTGCTTTCAACAGAAGCCCCCACCCTTTGAAACTGGAGAAAGCTGGCATGCAGCCTCAAAGACCTAAGGCAGCCAAAAAAAAAAAAAAAAAATTAATAAGTAACTAAAAGTTAACAATGGAAAACCCAGAGTTATGGCACGTTTAAAAAATAAAAACTAAAATAAAATTTGAAGTAGAAAAGCATTTTTTAAAAACTGTAATAATGCTTTATCTGTCACAGAAGAAACTGAGATTCTTAAAAGAACCCTGGAAAAGCAAAGGACAACCCATTCCAGTATTCTTGCCTGGAGAATTCCATGATCAGAGGAGCCAGGCAGGCTCCATGGGGTAGCAAAGAGTTGGACACCACTGAGCGTCTGACATCGTCACTTTCACTTTTTTTTTCAAGAGAATTAAGGCACCTCTATAAGATCAAACCAATCCTAAAGGAAATCAACCCTGAATATTCACTAGAAGGACAAAAAAAAAAAAAAAAAGAAGAAGTAACTAAAAGTTAACAATGGAAAATCCAGAGTTATGGCACATTTAAAAAATAAAAACTAAAAATAAATAAAAATTTAAAGTACAAAAGCATTTTTTAAAACTGTAATAGTGCTTTATCTACCCTGAATATTCACTGGAAGGACTGATGATGGAGCTGAAGCTCCAGTCCTTGGACCACCTGCTGGGAAGAGCTGACTCATCAGAAAAGACCCCGATGCTGGGAAAACTCGAGGGCAGGAGAAGGCATCAGCAGAGGATGAGATCGTTAGATAGCATCACTGACTCAATGGAGATGTTGAACAAACTCTGGGAGACTGGAGAACAGAGGAGCCTGGTGTGCCACAATCCATGGGGTCACAAAGAGTCAGACATGACTTAGCAATTGGACATTAACAACAGAAGATGGAAGACTGAATTTTTAATAAATATTTATTCATTTTATTTTGGCTGTGCCACTTAGTTACTTGCAGCAAGTGGATCTTCCTTGTAGCATGTACGATACAGTTCACTGAGCAAGAATCAAACCCGGGCCCCTTGCATTGTTGTCACTGAGTCTTACCCACTAGACTACTGAGGAAGTCCCTGGAAAATTATCTTTAACGTTCAGTTTAGTTTAATTCTTTAAAATATTTTAATTTTCACTTTTAAAAGAGTAACTAAAAAATGGTATGTACTCTTTCAAAAGAACTAAGTAAAAGGAAAGACAGGGTGTGAACTTATACACATTGTCTTGATGGTGAAAATATCCTTGAAAAAGAAAAGAGAAATGATACAGAGAACATTTTTCTGTCCTTTATTATCAGAATCGACAGTTGAGTGTGTCTGCTCAGCTGTGAAGGGCAGATGAGGTGTAGAAAGTGTGTGGTGCCCAGGCGTGAGAGTTCAGGGGTGACGTCTAATACAGGTGAGCTCACCTGTCTCTCCCTTCTCCCCTTCCCCAGGTGAAGTCCCAGCTGGAGGAGAGGGAGAACAAGAAGTTCCCAGTGTTCAAGGCTGTGGAGTTCAGGAGCCAGGTGGTCGCCGGGATGAACTACTTGATCAAGGTGGGGTGTCAGCCTCTTGGGAGAGTCCGGCTGAAGTGGGAGCTCACAGGTGCCCAGGGCAGGAGTGCTCAGCAGGGTCCTGTGGCAGCCCTCAGCTTTCCGGGGTTTGGTGGCTAAAATGAGCATGCGTGTGCAAGCATGTGTGTGTGTGAGCACGTGCGTGCTGCGGCCTCCTTGGAGAAGAGGACCTAGCCTTTTGGGTGACCAAGGGCTCTGCTGGAGTGAGTGTGGGTGAAGGGTGATGGCTGGGCACTGAGGGCGTCCCTTGCACTTGAAGGAGGAGGGTGGGAATGTCCTCAGCTCAGTCTCTGGGGACACGAAGGGACACAGCCTCCGGGCATCCAGGGCCCTCCTGCCTGTCCGGCCAAGTCCAGCAGAGCAGGGGGACTTGGGGTCAGAGGCCCCACCTGCCCCTCACTGGACTCTCCTTTCAGGTTCAAGTGGGTGAGGATGACTTCGTGCACATCCGAGTGTTCGAGAGCCTCCCGCACGAGAACAAGCCCGTGGCCTTGACCAGCTACCAGACCAACAAAGGCAGGCACGACGAGCTGACCTACTTCTAGGCCCGATTTTGCAGAGTCCGTCGCCCATGTGGGTCTCTCCTCCGCAGACCTATCTGGGACCAGACGCGGTGCCCCTCAAGGTGGGGTGGTGTCTCTGTTCCCTGCTTTCACTGTGTTCATTTTTTTCTCCCAATCCATGATTTTAACTAAATTTCTTATGAGGGGGACTGTCTTTAAATACACATGTGTTTTCTGTTTTCACAAATTGTCTCTGTTGGAGTTTTTCCTTCATCTGAAGCTATAATCACAGTAGAGAAGTGTCAGCAGGTGAGAGGTGTCCTGGGTGGAAGCCCTGCTGGGCCCCCTGCCCCCTGAGCCCCCTTCCCTGAGGAGCCGAGGAGGGGCGGGGGTGGCCCGGGTGACAGTGGGCAGGCGGAGCACCCAGGGTTCGGGGAACGTGCGCTCTAACTACAGCTCCACACGCCGTCATGGTGACTCTGGGTCTGCCTCCAGGTCTCAGAACCCCCCACCCTACCCAGGACAGTAAGAGGGGCTGAGGAAATCTGACCCTAGAGCATTAGTTCTAGATGGACTCAGATACATTCACGCGTTTCTGCTCGGGTAGAGATGCACAGACGTGTGTGGGGAGGCAGTGACCCGCAGGGCCCGCTGAGTGCCATGTCCTGTGAGTCCGGCCCCAACTACCCACTGACTGCCTGGGGTATGCGCTGGGTCTCTCTCAAGGCTTCCTGGTTTCAGCAGCCGGTTACCACCGTTAGTGCAGTCAGTCCAGTGGTGTGTTTGCCGTGTGTGTGTGTGTTCCTGTATAGTAGAATAGAAAATGCACCCTGCGTCGTAAGACTAAACACTGGGGACAGTTCTATGCGGCTCAGGGTCCAGGTAGACAGCCTGTTCCTGAGGGCCAGACTCTGTCCCCTTCCTGTCTCCACTTTGTGTCAGGCCTGCTGCTGATGGATTGGAGGTGCAGATCATGAGGGCCGAGTGCAGAGCAGGTAAACACTCTTTGGGAAGCAAACAGACCTGTGAGTGCAGGAGGAGACTCTGAGTCAGGAGCTGTGTGTGTCCTGCTCTCTCCTGAGCTCTAGGACAGAAAACTTGCATCTTGGGCTCTTGTTCTAGGAAAACAGAAGCCAGTGATCACATTTGCATCGACTTGAAGGTCAGCTGTATTTCCAGCTGGAAACTTCCAGTGAAGGTGGTGGGTGGGATGGGGGATGCTATGTAGGTGCCTGGACAGGGCCGACAGCCCACATCTCATAGCAGGGAGCATGGAGCACAGGGATGGAGGCAGGTGTGACCACCGGGTTCAGACAGAGGGTCCCCCAGGTGTGTCCTGGGGGTGATAAGGTTTTGACACCAGAAGAGGTGGTGGCTGCCGACCACTGTGAATGCACTAAACACACTGAAGTGCACACTGCCAAATGGTGCACAGACTTCCTGCCAGTCCACAGGCTCATACCCCACACTCCTACTGAAGGGAGCACAGGTTTGATCCCTGGTCATGGAACTAAGTTCCCACATGTCACACAGGGCTGCCAAAACTAAGTCAATTAAATTGTTTCTAAAAAGAGGGAAACTACTTTAAAAAATAAATAGAATAAAAAGAATAAATACAATGGTAAAGTGTATGCTGTGTGAGAAATAAATACAGTGATTAAGTGTATGTTGTGTGAATCACACCTTGGTAAGAAATAGACTAAAATGCCAACAGGACCCCAGAGGCAGTCTGGGGCAGGGTGGCAGCGAGTTTCAGGGACTGCTGGGGGTGCTCTCTCATTGCCCCCAGACCCAGTGCCCCCACCAGCCATGGGTGCTGACCTAGTGGACACCCCTGCTCTCTGGCCCCCAGCATCTGCTTCAGGGGCACCCAGGGACACCTGGGCCCTGCCCGCTCCAAGGATATCCTCTCCAGCCAGTCTCTCACTCAGCCCCAGCCCCTAACGGTCCCCCACTGGGAAGAGAATCTGCCGGTCCCTCTCTGCACACTTGCAAGGGGCCCCGCAGGTCACCCACCCTGAGTACCCTCTGTTTCCCGGACCAGACTGAGGTCTGTGCCCCGGGGAGACACAGACACAGTGGCCCACCCCACTCCCACCAGCCAGCACCCCAGTCCTCGAGCTCTCCAGCCAGGGAGGAGCCCCTCTGGGTGGGCAGGCGCCTTCCCCTCGTCCACCCCATCCTCTCTCAGCAGCCCTCGGGGGCTTCTTCCTCTCCTGTGCCCAGAATTTTGGGGCAATGCTTGGAGGTTCTGCCACCGGGTCCCCAGACTGCTGAGTGGCCGGCCCCTGTGTGATGTGGAGGCTGTGTCCCTGCTTGGGGGTGAGCGGAGGGGAGTGTGGGGCCCTCCAGGCTCAGCTCAGAGAGAGCAGCCTGCAGGCACAAGCTCTCTGAGTGCCCTGGGAACGTGGGGTCTCTGCCGACAGATGAGGTCCGGCAGGTGTGGCTGCTGGGCTTGTGCCCTGCAGACACCTGTGGCCGTGGCCATCTGTCTCATCCAGCTGGAGTGTCCAGGGGGACCTAAGTGAGGGCCTCCAGGGCTTCAGAGCTTCCTGCTTCTCAACCCCCTCCACAGCACAACCTGGTCAAGAGTCTTGTCTGGGCACAGCTGTGAGGGACTCTGCCGAGCTGAGTGTTTGTGTGCCAGACCCCTCACTGGCAGGGGCAAGAGTGGACAGCAGGGCAATCGGGGCCCCTCTCTAAGGGAGCTTATGATGTTGTGGGTGACCAGACACTGATGGCTTCCCACCTAGAGCCGACCTCCCCACCTGCCCTGAGGAAAGGGGGACTGTATAATTAGGACACATGAAAACCCACGCTTTCCAGACTCCTTTGCAGCAAGTGTGGTCACACAAGCAGGTGTGACTCAGGCACGGCCTGATCAAGGGGCTGCCACAGGGCCAGAGTCTGCAGCAGCTGGCGTGCTTTCCCAGAACTCCTCTCCCAGGAAGCTCTGTGTGACCACAGGGACTGGCAGGTAGGCCCACTGGGGTAGGGGGAGGTCCTGAGGGCCAACTAGAGGACACGGCTCCTCAGGAGCCTGGTGCCTGCCCTGGTGAGGCAGGTGGGGAGTGGAATTGCTGGGCCCCTTTGGTGGAACCTGACCACATCTGCTCTCCTTCTCCTCACTCTTCCCCATGAGGATGCTTACCTTTGCCGCCTTTAAGGATAAATCAAGAAGCACACACAAGAAGGGCTGCCTGGTGGTTGGCCTGCCCAGGCCCTCAGGCCGCATGTGTCCCTGAGCACTCAGAGGAGGAGGAAGTACAGCCCCACCCAGTACACAGCTGTCTGTGGATATGGTGGCCTCCTGGCCATCGAGCAGGTATGCCTGACAGGGTCTTGGGTTAGGCCATGATGGGCTTTGCCAGGGGAAGCAGGCCAGGGTCTCAGACACAACATACGCCCCCAGGAGCCCAGACCAGGCCAGGGCACTGCTGGGTGACACACCAGCAGCCAGCTCAGCAGTCCCGGGCAGTGTTTGCCCCGGAAGGTCTTTGTTTGGACTGGGGGGGTGAGGGGGTGGCCAGAGATTTAAGGGGGTGAAGCTTGGGGGATGAACAGTCTGGCCACCTCCCTGGGTGGAGAGGCACAGCTTCTATCTGGACTGGAGTGCTGTGGGAGGGGAGGGGGCACTCAGCCGATTGTGCGGGTCGGGGTAGGCCTGAGACCTGAGGGCAGAGGGGTTGAGACCTGGCAGGGCTAGCCCTGCGTCCCCTGGAGGACACAGTCAGGCTGGAGCCACTTACCTGGCCACGAGGCGGAAGGCTGGGCTGCAGCCCTGACCCCTTTGCTTTGGGCCAGTGGCCAATCTGTTTCACGGAGGCTCTCAGCAGAGCTGGGACCTTGGCTTATAGAGGCAGCTCTCCAGTCCCCACCTGTGCCTTCTCGTGGGCTTCTTCCCTGAGTCTGAGGTCTTAGGGGCCCCTATGCCAGGGTGACCTCATTTAACTGAACTGTATCTGCAAAGACCCTATTTCCAAATAAGGCTGCATTCACAGCCAGGGCAGGGGGCTGGGGCAGGGAGGGGGGCAGCAGTTAGCATAGACACTCTGGGGACACAATTCAACCCACAACTGAAGTCACAGATGGCCCACATCAGCAGATGTTCTTCTGTTGTAGCTAAGGCATTGCACCCAGCCCCGTCTCCCACCCCGAGACTCCCACCCACCTGGTGCTCCCCATGTCTGCTGGCACACAGGAGCTGGTCCTGTGCTCCCAGGGCGTGTAGGGCCTTCCTAGCAGCCCAGGCTCTGCTTCCTTCTCCACTTGGCTGAAACCTGCCTGGTGACAGGCCTGGAGCAAAGGAGGCAGTGAAGGCCCACCTGAAAGGAGCAAGCATCAGCACCTGCCTCAGGTGTGTGACTGTTGCTTGGTCTCCGGATGAGGGAGCTGAGTTTCAGCAAAGGCAAGGGTAGTGGTCTGCCGCAGCATGGGGCATCCGGATGAATTAGGGGTTGGGTTCAAGATCCTCAGGTGCATCCTTCAAGCATCTCTATCCCAGGCTTCGAGGCCCTCTCCTCCCCTAGGAGGACCCTAATTTCAATGCACTGGGCTTCCCAGGTGGCTCAGTGGTAAAGAACCTGCCTGCCAATGCAGGATATGAGGGAGAAGCAGATTCAGTTCCTGGGTCAAGAAGATCCCCTGGCAAAGGAAACAATCCACTTCAGTATTCTTGCCTGGAGAATCCTATGGACAGAGGAGCCTGGTGGGCTACAGTCCATCAGGTTGCAGAGAGTCAGACATGACTGAGCGACTTAACAACAANAGTTCCTGGGTCAAGAAGATCCCCTGGCAAAGGAAACAATCCACTTCAGTATTCTTGCCTGGAGAATCCTATGGACAGAGGAGCCTGGTGGGCTACAGTCCATCAGGTTGCAGAGAGTCAGACATGACTGAGCGACTTAACAACAATCAATTTCCATGTGATCCAACAACAATAGACTGCCTGTGCGATCCAACAACAATCAACTTTCCGTGCGATCCAACAACAATCGACTGCCCGTGCGATCCAACAACGATCGACTGCCCGTGCGATCCAACAACGATCGACTGCCCGTGCGATCCAACAACGATCGACTGCCCGTGTGATTCAACAATCGACTGCCCGTGCGATCCAACAACAACCGACTTTCTGTGCGATCCAACAACAATCGACTGCCTGTGTGATCCAACAACAATCAACTTTCTGTGCGATCCAACAACGATCGACTGACCATGTGATTCAACAATCGACTGCCCGTGTGATCCAACAACGATTGACTGCCCATGCGATCCAACAACCGACTGCCCGTGTGATCCAACAACGATCGACTGACCATGTGATTCAACAATCGACTGCCCGTGAGATACAACAATAGACTGCCTATGTGATCCAACACCGATCGACTGCCTGTGCGATTTCCATGTGATCCAACAACAATTGACTGCCCGTGCGATCCAACAACAATCGACTGCCCGTGTGATCCAACAACGATCGACTGCCCGTGCGATTTCCATGCGATCCAACAACAATCGACTGCCCATACAACCCAACGATCGACTGCCCATGCGATCCACCAACAACTGACTGCCCGTGCGATCCAACGACAATCAGCTTTCCATGCGATCCAACAATTGACTGCCGGTGCGACCCAACAACAGACTGCCCATGTGATCCACAGTTTCCAGGGCTGCCAGGCCCTAGGTGCTGCATCACGTGTTGCTTCCCTCAGCATCATGTCAGGATACCAGGTACCAGATTGAGCTCACCCTGCTGCAGTGTGACCTCATCTTTACTAGTACACCTGCAAAGACTGTGTTTCCAAATGTCACACTCTGAGGTTCTGGCGGACCTTTTCGGAGGACACCATTGAGCTGGAGGAGACAGCTGTCAAAGCTAAATGTAAACATCCTTTCCCCGGTTGCTACCTTCATAACAAGACCCTGAATTCTACACTCAAAGTGGGCAAACTGAAATGTGAATTGATCTCGGTGAAACTTTAGGAAGGAAGCGGGGGCAAGGGATGGATGGAGGGAGGGGAAAGTGCCTTCTCTCCTCTCCCTCTCCCCCCACTCCAAGGTCATACACAAGGGCCACACCCCAGGGAAAGCAGAGCAACAAGACAGAAGGGGCCGGGGCCAGCCTGCTGCAGGGGCCAGTCTGAGTCTGCACCTCATGGGGAATTTACACGATGCTGTAATTTGGGCAGAATTTCAGACAGGATGAGACTGTGTGGCTAAGACCCCAGAAGCCCTGGAAAAGCTCCCTGCAATGCGCGCCCTAGTGCCTGAATCCTACGGATGTACCCTACACAGCAAAAGGGACTTTGCAGATGCGTCTTAAAATGAGGAGCTGGTCTTGGAGCAGCCAGGTGGGCCCAGCGTCACCACAGGGTTTCCACGAGAGGGAGGCAGGAAGGTTAGTGTGAGGGAGGCTGAAGAGGTTATGCTGCTGGCTCTGAAGGAGCCATGAGCCAACGGGCACAGGCATCTCTAGAAAGATGGAAAAGGCAAGTCAGAGATTCTCTCTGGATCCCCAAGAAGGAGCCAGAGCTGCCCACCCATTTTCAGACATCTGACCTCCAGGCTGTGAAAAGATAAATCTGTGTTGCTGTAAGCCCCTCAATTGGTAGGAATGTTACAGCAACCTCAGGATTGGTGTTCCAGCCTTGAGGGCTGCACTGGGCTGGTAGAAGGGGATTTGAGAGGTGGAGTCAGAAGTGGTTCAGACAAGACCCCACATCCTTTCCCACCTTCTCCCTGCTGTCTGATGGAGCCTGGTGCTGCCTGGAAATGACCCTCGACTTATTTACAAAGGTGTCAGTAGATTTCAGGGAGAGCAGGTACCGGCCGAGCTCACAAGACCAGTGCTGTCACCAACAAGGCGAGAAGGAAGCCAGAAGGAGCGTCAGGCTTGGCCAGTGACCAGAGCTGCTCCTCAGAATCAGGCAAGAGGGGTCAGGAAAGGGACCTGCACCCTCTGATCCCCAGCCCAATCCTGGGGGAAGCCCAAGGGCCTGGAGCATCCAAACAAGCCCCGCCCCCACTTCCTGGGCAGAAAACAGAGAGGGTTAGATGGATAGGACGTCTGGCCACAGGGCAATGAAGCTCCTCTGGGAAAAAGAAACCACACTTCAACAGCATCACCATGAAAATATTTATTTGTGTATTTGTGATAATTATAAGTCAGTAAGACCAGAACAGACAGACACAGCCTCGACAGCGCTGCAAGGGGTTTATGTTTAAAACACATCCACAGAGGCGGGGCTGGCAAGTAGAGCTAAGGGCTAGTGAAACCATCGCCGGAACCACAGGGAGCCCCTCTGGTCCCAGGGTTGTATCATTTTCCCCAGATTCTGGAAGGACAGGGTCGGCACCAACTGGCCTGAGTCAGAGCCTCAGTCCTCCTGTGGGTCCAGGTTTGTAATCGTTGCGGGAAATCCCGAGTGAAATTCTAGAAGTATGCAGCTTTGAAGCCAAAAACATTCAACACACCACCCACACACGCCTTATCCTTCAGGGGCTGCGTGGAGTGAAGTAGGAATTCACTTCCACCTTCCCAGCATCAACACTGTCGCCTCCCATGACCAAGACGATGGTCCCAGGTATTTTGTGGAAATGCACAAATTGCCTCTATCCCCTCTTCACTCTTTGGGGCACACTGGGGGCACTGCTGCCAGGCTCATCCATTCCCTTCGTCTGTCCCTCCTCCATCCTGGTCATGACCCCACTCACCTTCCTCGTGCCAGAAGCTGGGGGCTGGGTAAGAAAGCAACAGTGGTCCAGAACCCGCTGACCCAGCTCTGTATCCTTGGCTGCACGAGGATCAAGACCCCTGTCTGGGGGGCTCCCGAGCAAAGGGCCCGAGGGCAGTGTGCCCCCTCTGTCTGCCTGATCATGCTGGGTAGAGAGCCGCCCCTGGCCAGGCTGAGTGGCCCATGGCATGTCCTTCCAGGCGTGTTTCCTGCTGCAGAAAATTGGGCTGCTGAGGGGCCAGGAGCGTCCTTCACTGCAACCCTGGAGCTTGAGGCCCCTCCCTGAGCACAGGGCTCTGCTAGGCTCTGACAGTGGAGAGCTTTAAAAACGCCTGTTTACTCTGCCAGGAGTTAAAAAGAAAATTCCTAAAAGAACTTTCCATTCATATAAAGTTTTAAAATATTCTCTAAGCCAGACCTAAAATCACTTGCCAAATGACCAAACGAACACACACTGTTGTGAGCAAAGACCTCTAGTGAAAGGCAGGAATGTAGCTTGTAAGACGACGTTTCTTGATCGGTGTCTTTGCACATTAAGAACAAGACGTCTTGCACCAAGAATGAACTGCAGGAGTCCAGGGGAAGAGAGGAGCTAAGGAGAGCTCAAGGTTTTAGGAACTGAGACCCTGGGCCATGTGGCAGACTCACTCAGGGCCCCCCTCCCCATGCAGCGCACAGACTACAAACCCCAGTTCCGATCGCCACAGGAGAGCCCCTGAAGAAACATCCCTAGAAAGGTGGCAGCTGTGTTGCATCACGGGGTGGGGCGGGGCGGCAGAGGGGGATGTGCCGCAGGACCTGCGCCCTCACTGCCCCCTGCTGGCAGAGACCGGAAGCAAGGTAGGACTCAAACCACAGTGGTAAGTCGCTTTAGTAGTGACTCTGTGCCACCCCATGGACTGCAACCCACCAGGCTCCTCTCCATGGAACTCTCCAGGCAAGAACACTGGAGTGGGTTCCCTTCTCCAGGGGATCTTCCCAACCCAGGGATCGAACCTGCGTCTCTTACATCCCCTGCACTGGCAGGCGGGCTATTTACCACTAGCGCCACCTGGGAAGCCCTCTGAAAACAACAGAGCTGTCTACAAAAGCAGACTCCTGCTCAGGACCCTCATGGCCGCAGAAGCTGACACAGACTCAGGCGTGGCAGCTCTGCACAAGGATGCAAGGCCACAAGTGTGCAGGCGCTCGAGCCCTGCTTGGTGGGGGACCAGCTTGACTGGCACTCATGGGCAGACCTGGACAACATTGCAGGAGCGGGGTGGATTCTTCTGGGGAGAAGACATGCATCCTGACCAAGCAGGCCCAAGTTCAAGGCTTCCTGGCCTCGAGCCATAGACCTGGGCTCCCAGAGGGAGAAGGCCTGCCTTCCCGAGGGCCAGGGGTCCCTCTGAGTGCCACCGGGCACATCTACCTGCCACCTCCCTCAGGAGACACAGGAGTCAGCTCTCCAGGGAGTCCGGATGCAGACAGCTACTCAGGTTGATGAGAAGGGAAGCCCCCACCAGCCGGGCAGCGGGAGATGGTGTGGACCCGAAATGGGTGGGCCTGGGATCTCAGAACTGAGTCTGGGGGCTACGTGGTAGTCACCCAGACTCAGAAAGCCAGGACCATGTGGCAGCGGCCCTGTGGACACATACCACTCTGCTCAACACACTCCCCTCCTTCTGGCCCAGGCAGGTGCTGGCAGTCCTGAGCAGACCCGTCCCCGCCCCAGAGGGGGACCTGAGACCAGGCAGTCAGCCAGGGCGGGTTATTCTGGCATGGAACACAGTCCAGTTCTGTGGTCACAGGCACTGTGATTCACAGACATGGGCCCCGCTGCCCCAGGCAGGTGGTCCCGAGAGGGCGTGTGCACAGTGCGGTCCAGGGGCCTCCAGACAGAACAGTGTCCCCTCCTCTACAGTGTGGACTGATGAGCGAACAGGAGGTCCCAGCAATGAGAAGGTCAGGAGCCCCAAGACAGGCTCAGCCACTGTGAATTCAAGCATGCTCTGAAGACGGTCTGACAAACTTAAGGGTAACAGAACATCGTCTTCTACCATCGCTGACACTTCTCACAGAAACAGCGCAGACTAGCCTGCCTCTGCAGGGCTTGGCACTGATTCAAGGCTGGTTGAAGAAGGACCATGTTTTGTCATCTGTCTCTAAGGTCTCCAGGAGAAGGTTTGAAATCAACACTCTGGGAATAAGCAAGCCATTCAGGGCCAATAGAGCTCTCATTTATTTTCTATGTTACTCAACTATAGAAAGTAAAAAAAATAAAGAGGTTAATTCTAACTTGGACCCAACCTGTATCATAACCCACTGCCGCCGGGCATGGGTAAGTTCTGGATGGGAAATGCTGAAGAGACAGCCAGGACCTCTGCTGTCATCGTGACAGATGGACTAGGTCCCCAGGGAAAGGCGCCTGCGATACACAGGTCCAGAAACATCACAACAGACAAAGAGCGCAATTTGCTTGCGTGGGGAGGTTGGAGGTGGTTCTCCCGGAAGCTAAGGGCCTCTCTGTGGGTCCCGAGCACCCAGACACTCCTGGGAGCCCCAGTTTCCTTCTCCTAGTGCCCCGGCCTCTCCTCTCAGCTGCGGCTTCATAGTTCAAGCAGACAGAAGAGCTCATGGTTTTACCGGTGGGACAGCTGATTGTTCTGTGCATGATACTGAGAACTGAGAGCTACACCCACGGGGGGGCCAGGACCAAGAAGCACACTGTTTGCCAAGTGCATTTTCCTTTAACTTCACGGTGCACACGAAACAAGCTGCTACCCCCAACACCATGTTTTCGGGGCAGGTTTTCACCATCTTGTTGAGATAATCAAGTTTCTTGCTTACAAGTGTATGTCATTTTACACTTGCTCTCCCTAAGTTTTTTTTTTTTAAAAAACAGGAAACAGAAAGAAAAAAAAAAAAGATTTCCCATGGGCTGGCGGTGTGGCCACCTCCGAGCTCTAGTTGGCAGGGACTGTCTTTTCCACGAAAGGCTCTGTGAAGGCCAGAGCCCTGTGGGACTATGGTGGGTCCCTGGCTGCCCTACTTGGGGGCTGTCCCCCGCCAGGTCTTCCTGCTCCTCCTAGGCCAGCGGGCCCTGCAGGGACCAGGAACCAGGACAGGGACACATGCCCTGACCCACTGACCCACTGGCCACTGCAGGGAGCTGAGAACCCTGACTCTGTACACAGAACTAATGCCCGAGTCACAACACTGAGAACATGAGCGGAGTGGGGGAGAAAGATGAGAGAGGGTACAGAGTCCAGGGGAGACCAGCCCGCCTTCACCCGGGGGCATCTTCAACACAGGGAAGAAGGCGGCCCCTGAGGCGGTGAGCATCCTGGAGACACAGGCCCAGCCTCAGGAGGGGTCCTGCTGTGGGGCCGGGGCTGCCCTAGGAGAGCCCGCTTCCCCAGGGATGCCCATCTGGGCCCTGACGTCCTGTGGTCTCCCGGCTTCCCCCCAGGCTGTGGGCTTCCGAGAGATGCGAACCCCACAGGCCCCAGAGTTGGGGGTGGGCTCTGAGCATGGGGCCACAGGATCCACGCAGGGGGAGGGTCCTCAAAGCTCTGGGCGGGAGCCGGGGAGGTCACCCACAGTAGGGAGGGGCGGAGCCGCGCCTTGCTTCCTGGCACCCGGAGGGCACAGGGCAGAGCAGCAGGGGCAGGGGGACAAGAGAACTGGGGGTGGGGTTGCACACACCAGCGGGGGGCGGGGCAGGAGCCCACCTCTGCCTCTGGACACATCTGTCACCAGCAGTGGGCAGCAAGTAAACAGCACGTGACTGACCGGCTGAACCATAAGGAGCCTGAAGACCCACAGGCGCCCTCAGCCACACACCTGCCTCTGTCCCGTGGGGGTGCCTAGGGACGCTGAGTTACACGGCCACCCGCCTCCCTGAAACACGAGAGATGTGCAGATGTGCGGGGCCTTGGGAAGGTCCCCGCCAAAGTGACTGTGCAGCGTTTGTGCGTCCGAGCTTCAGAAACTCCTTCATACCAAGAACAGAAGCGGAGGCCCTGAAACCCCCAGGGGCTGCCCTGCAGCAAAGCAAGAGGCAAAACATTCTGAACAGGGAACACAGAAGGTGAGCTCAGAGCAAAGATAAAGACATTTACATCATCTTTCTGGACATGAACACTAACCCCTGACTCGCTGTGAGAGGCGGACCCTGCGATCTCCCTGGGCCCCGCGCTCAGGAAGGGGACACGCCATGTGCCCCAAGCCAGCCCGGGGCCCAGCGACCTGAGCACGGAGCTGGTTTTCCAGGAATCTTGGGGGAGGGGAGCTGGGGGTCCTAAATTACAAATCTCTGTGATCACTCTGTTATTTTTAAAAAGCACGACTGGCACATTTTCACAATTAAGACCAGTGAATGCTGGACACTCACGAAAGAAAAAAAATACCAAGTTTCAGTCACACCTCTAAGGCAGACGTTACATTTTTCACAAGGGCGGAAACGGAGACACCTAACACTGGGCGAGACGGAGGCGGGTTCGCGCGGCTCTCACAGCACTGTGGCCTGGACGACGATCTCGGGGCTCTCAATGTCCTTCTTGCTCTGCACCATCCTCAGCTCCAGCTGGGCGGGGCTGGGTTTCACTCCTTCCCCAGACTTGGCTGCAGGACAAGCAGAGCATGAACGACAGGGCCGGGGCGGGGCAGGGCAAGTGTCATTCCGAACTTCTCTCTTCCTTCCCTTTGCCTTTGGGGTGAGCCCCCAACGCTCATCCCTGAGAGTCCATCTCAGCAGGGATGGACATGCTGCTCCACCATGCTGCCCCTCCCCAGCCCTGAAGGCCCTGGCCAGGGAGACAGTGGGAGCCTTGGCCCTGCATGACGCTGCCCCACACCTTTGCCCTCCCGCCTGCCTGCCAGGCCTACCTTTTGCATACTTGATGGTCCGCTGCAGAACGTGGTGCATGGCTGACACAGTCTTCTCACAGGCTACCTGCAAGGAGGGGAGGACACTGAGCCCCGCCCACAAAGGGCGCTCTGCCCCCAACCCGCATGCTGCCCGAATGGACACTGCCCACCAACAGGGCACTGGCTCCACGCTCACACGCTCCCCCCACCAGGAGAGCCGAGCAGACAGGACTGTGCGCTGGACAAGCCACAGGCAAGTGTCAGGACTGCCTGGCACGTGGTAGGTGCTTAATAAGCATTTCAGGAATGAATCTGTTATAAAGAATGTACACAGGAAAGAGCTCCTGCCCCAGGCTGGCGAGAGTCCCTGCCTGCCGGCCTTTCACAGTTAAAGACAGGGCTCAGCAGTGCCGGGTAGGCAAGCGGACTCCCTCCCTGACAGTGGGATCTGGGCTGAGCTGAACTCAGGCTCGGCAGAGGGCAGCCCCAGGAGGCCTCAGTCTAGGCCTCGGGCTTCCAGCGGGCCGTGAGGCAGGTCTGAGCTCACCCTCTGCCCTCCAGGGAGGAAGGAGGAAGAGAAACAGAAGAATTTTGGCTTGGAGTCACCGCACTCACCCAAGCCTTGCAGGGGATGGGAAGGGCCCTGCCTCACCCTGCAATTCACAACACCAAGCGGGGCACCCAGCCATGCTGACCACCGGGGAGGGTGCACACATGCCCCCAGTGAAGGAGGGCAGTGCAGAGGGAGGTCAAAGGACACAGCTGTGACGCCTCTGCCTGACCACGCAGCACACAGCAAGGACGCCATCCCCCAGGTTACCAACCCAGTCTTGCAATCGCTCGCCTGGCCAGCACACAGGGGCACTGCAGACATTCACACACCAAGTTGGGGGAGGGACAGACAGGGGACATTCTGTAGGAAGAGATGGGTCTCCAGCAGGTCTGACCGCAGGGACTGCGTTCTGGGATGCCCTGCCCCTGGATTTCCCTCCCCAGGATGTTTATGGACCTTGAGTTGCTGAGGCCGCAGCTCCTGTGTCCCCATGAAGCCCTGACATTTCACTGGGCTCAGGACCCCCCGTGAGTCGGCCCAGCCAACTCCAGCATCTTAACGTGCTCTCCCCTTTGTGCCCCACTGACCTTGAGGTTGTTGGGGTGCTTGTGTGTCCACGCCAAGAGCATGGCAGCAAAGAGGTCCCCGGTCCCCACAAAGACCGCGTCCACCTTGTGCATCTCCATGCGGATGCGCTGTGTCACCACAGAGCCGTCAGGAGCCCCTGGGGGAAGAGTCCAGCATCTGGGGCCCCAGATCCTCGGCCGGCAGAGGCCCCACAGTGTGGCCTGGGAACTGGCCAGCCCGCCCCTGCACAGTGTTGGGGGCTCAGCCCGCCTGGATCCCCACGCTCCCCAGTGACCACCCATCCCAAGTGAGAAAGTGAGGGACTGGAGCCCCAGAGGGCTACACCGTCAGAGTGGCCTGTGGGGGACAGTGCACAGCCTGAAGACGAGGGGCCTGCACATGCCGGGCTGGTGTGGCAGGAGCCGCAGGAGATCTAGAGCTGTAGGGACCACGTGAACTGGCTGAAGTGGGGCTGCGTGTGCAGGCGTGTGTGCACATGTGTCTGTGAGTGCAAGTGTCCTTTTGCACAGACAGAAAGCCATGCATGTGGGACTGCTCTCTGGGCCAGTGAGGTGACCACAGGCTCCTGTCGTTTTACGCTGTGGCAGCCGCATAATTAAAATACCGACACGGCAGATATGAGACGAACTCCCAGTGATGTCAACACCAGGACCAGCTCTGAGGTCAGGTGGGGTGAGGGTGGGGAGATGCCTGGTTTCCCTAGCAGCTGGGCTCCAGCTGGCTGGTCCCCGTGACCCTGGAGTCTGTAAGAGGGGACGCTATCCAATACTGTGCTACCAGCTCGGCAATGGACACGGAGCACTGCGTGGGAGCGGTCAGCACCCCACGCTCACTGGATCCCAATCACGGAAACCTCTCCTGATTCTGTTTCCCATCTGGTCTTGGGAGAAGAAAGGTGTTGGGAAGAGAAAGCTGGCCACTGCCGAGTCAGGCAGGACTTTCTTTCCGCTGAACCCAGCCTCGGAAGCCTCAAGGGACGTGCGGCAGGAGGAAGCGCAGCGCCAGGTGGGGACCTACGTGTCCTCTGGCTCCCCAGGGCCATCAAGTAGTCACTGCCCCTCGGGGACAGCAGGTCCGAACTGGTGATGACCACCGTGTCCGGGCCCATGGAGTGCAGCATGTCCATCACCTGCCAGACACAGGGAGCGCATTAGCCACGCCTCAGCCACAGCCAGGGAGCTGCCCCACCCCGCCCCCTCATGCCCTTCAGACTTACAGAGTCTGGATGGGAGGGAGGCAGAGGCTGAGAATGTGGGAGCCACACCCTGGCCTCACCCAATGCCCCCCACACCCCCGCCGCCCAGCACTGACCACTTGGCCAGGTTATAGTGGTATCCCAGTTCTCCACCCCCACCTCGAGCTTCAAGACCAAGGATGCACTCCTGTCAGCCCCCACCCTGCACCCAACCTGTGCCCAAACCCTGGAGGAGGGAGCCAACACTCCAGGCCATGGTCCTCCCATTTTCCCTCACCAGGGCTCTGGGGTGGCAGGAGCCACGCCTGGCAACCCCCAGGCAACAAGAGATTCCACCCCATCCATCCTGGGAAGCTTCGAACTCATCTTTTATTCATTCAACAGACACATACGCCCTCCCTCCCCAGCAGCACACGCACTGGAGGGCACCGTGCAGCAATGTGCCGCTAAGCCAGAGTGGATGGAGGGGAGTGGGCAGGGCTCATGCCAGGTGGGAAGAGGAGACCACTACTGACCCAGCAGGGCCTGCGGCAGGGGAGGCCGCCAGCCAGAGAGTCGTGTCCTAATGAGGAATGGACATCCTGTCTTCCCCATGCCAATGCCTCAGTGGGGTTAGCCCGCGGTGGGGGCCTGGCCGAGCAGACTCTGGGAGATGAGTCCTCTGCCACACACACACATCTGTGTACCCAGAGCACACCCATCTGCATGCACCTACACACTGTACTCGCAGACGCACAACACATGCACACACCCCAAATGTACGCATACTCTCACCACACACTACACGTACACACCCTGAAGGCACGCGCAGAATCACAGCACCACAAGCGGCCAAGCCGCCAACATGGCACCCCTGCGCTGGGCACCAGAAATGTCCTCTAGTTCCCAAGGCGGGCCAGTGAGATGGGGTCATCCTGACACCCCTGGCCACTCAAAACAAGACCCCCAGAGCAGCGAAGGGGCTCCTCCCGCCCCGCTCTCCTGCCCCAGCGAGCCCTCTGCCTGTCGGGGAAACACACACACAGCCTCGGGTCCAGGTGTGACCACGACTGGCCGCCACCAGCTCTGACCCAGGGCCCTGGCTCCTTTGAGCGTGTTTCCTGGGCTGTGAAATGAGCACAGCCTCTGAAGAGGCCCAGACGTGAAAGGTGTGAGGCCCTGGAGGCCCTGGCGCTCTGTGCACTCAGCCCAGGGGTGGTAAGCCCCACCTTAGGTGGAATCCTGGCAGGAGACCTATGGACCTGAGCAAGTCCCAAGGGAAGGCTGAAAAGAACTCTGAAGAAATCTCACCCAGGGCTGCAGGGAGGCCCAGCCCCCACTTCCTGTCTGGACTCCCAACTGTGGATTCCAGAAACCCCAGCCAGCCCCCGAGGGACAAATCCATTCTGTGCACCCTCATTGTGTGCACACACTCCCACCACTCGCACAAGTGCACACAGATGGGACACACCCTGTAGATACAGAGACTGGGGTGATGCCCACAAGCCTGGGGACGCCGAGGACTGCTAGTCACCTCCAGAGGGTGGGGGACAGGCTGGAAGGGGTTCTCCTGCAGAACAGACAGAACATGGCCAGCCCACCGTTCTGGCCTCAGGGACCCTCAGAGCAAACTTCTGTCCTTCTAAGGCGCCCTTTCTGCAGCACTTCGGGACGGCTGCCCTGGACCCTCCTATGGGGACAGCTGTGATGAGCAGAGGAGGCACCCAGAGCCAGCAGGCACTAGGCTGCCCATGACCAACAAGTGACTGAAACAGCATTTACAACGTGTCCCTGGCTGGCTGACGGGAAGCTGGATGCTGGCCATGAGGGCGCCCATCTCCCATGCCTGAGGGCATGTGGCTGTCCAGCCCACCACGAGCAGGGCTAATTGTCCCAAGCCAGGTTCAGGAAGATCTCCTTACCTCCAAGGCTTCTTCCTGGCTGTGGATCTTTCTCCCAGTCAGCAACCTGGAAGACAGGCAGGCACAGGTGGGCCACTGCTTCCCTGGAGCGCTCCCGTAAGAGTCCGGGGCTCTGGCCCACTGGTGACCCCTCCTGCCCACTGGGAACTGACTTGGCATCTGCCAGCCATCATGGACCAGGTGGATACCATGTCTGGGGTTTGACTCATATTACTGAGTCAGCTTTAAAAGAGACTCACAAGTCACAGCGGGTGGTGAAATCCCAGATTATGGTTGATGTTTGCATGTTAACAATGAGGAATGGCGGCCAGGCATGGTCACAGCAGAGTGTCCATGAGGGTGGCCGGCGTCCACACAGTCAAACAGCTGTAACCTTGGTTTGCGACGTTCGCACGAGCCACTAACCACCAGGGATAGCTGGCTGAGCCACCATCCCTCAGGATCAGCTGGTCCTGGTCAGGGAACCCCAGTCCCCAAGAATCCAGGAGCCCCATCCCTACTTTAAGGGGCAGTCTTGGAGCCCGAGGGGCTGTGGCTGATGGTCCAACAGAGCTGGACACTATGGGAACCCACTCACTGCAGCGCTTAGCCAGGCCCCGTGGCCCAGGAGCCTACTTGTCACTCCCTGGGCACCTGGCTTCCCCAGTCATCAGGGGTGGCGGGGCTGGACATCCAAGGAAGACCCCTGGACACAGGTCACTGGGCAGGGGGTCGGCACGGTCCTTTCAACCTCATGTAGAGATTTAGGACATGGGCTTCAAAGCCCCAGGGGGCGGCCTGCATCAGCTGCTGTGGGCTTTCCATCCCGTAGGCCGTTGTCAGCAGATGTGTCCCCGGCTCCTCAGGGCACCTCTGTCCCTTCCTGTCCCCAAGAGGCACCTGCTGTTCGGGAACATGGCTGGGGGTCAGCATGACCTCAGGGAGTCGGAGTGAGAAGACTAACCACTGCGGCTGATGACCGGCACCCGCCCTGGCACTCAGGTGGGCTGGCGGCTCCCTAACACAGGAGGACCTGCCCCGCACACTGGGGCTGCTCCAGCTCAGTCCCTGTCACTCTCCCCAAGGGGTAGGGGCCTGATGGCCCCGGGCTGGTTCAGGGGACTTACTCAGCCTCGAACTGGTTGGGGGTGATGATGTCTGCGATGGGTACCACCTTCTCTCTGTAAACGGGGAGGAGGTCATCGGGGACGTACTGTGGGGAGAAGACGGAGCAGGCTGACCCGTGGGAGCAGGGGCGAGACCTGGGGCGAGGGGGGGGCAGGCTGACCCATGGGGGTGGGGGCAGGACAACTCAGGGGGGCTCGTGCTGCAGGGACCCCAAGGCAGGGCTGGGAGAGCCCTTCCATCCTGATGATCCAGGTCAGGTCCCCACCAGCAGCTCTCCACCCCGTCTCCGTGAGGACACCACCCAGTCTACCCCTGGTCGGGGGCCGGAGCCCAGGCCCAGTGCCAGCTGGTGTGTCACTGATGGGCTAAGAGTGACTTCTATGGTTTTAAATGGTCGCGGGGGGTGGCGGGGAGTCAAAAGGGAACCCGTACTTTGTGACTGAAGGCAAAAGAAGGGGGCAGCACAAAGGTGAGATGATTAGGCAGCGTTACTGACTCAATGGACACGAGTCTGGGCAAACTCCAGGAGATGGTAACGGACAGGGAAGCCTGGCGTGCTGCAGTCCACAGAGCCACAGAGTCAGACACAACTTAGCGACTGAACAACATTTTGTGACACGTGAGAACTACAGCAAACTTAAGCTCAAGTGTCCACACCTAAAATCTGATTAGAAAACCGCCACGTTCATCCTTTTGCCAATTATCTGCGGCTGCTTGAGCTACAACAAGGACGCGTGGCCCTAAAACCCCTGCTCTCGGGCCTCCACAGGACCCCTCTGCCAGCCCCGCTGCTCCTTGCTGACAGGGCAGCCTTCAGGTCTGCGAGCAGCATCTCGCCCAGGCAGACACCGAGAGGGCCTGGTGCCCAGCGCTGCTGGCCTCCCCTGAACACGCGAGGGCACACTAACCATGGCGCCTTCCCCGTCGCGCTGGTCTCCCATCACGGGGTCGCACACTGTGGACACAAAAGCGCACCTGGTCAGCAAACCTGCGGCTGTCCAGAGGGGCCCCTCGGCTCGTGTGGTTAAGTTCCACGCGCGCAGCTAAAACAGGAAAAGTGCACTTCCCTGGAGGCCCGGTGCTTAAGAATCTGCCTGCCAGTGCAGGAGATACGGGTTCAATCCCTGGTCCAGGAGGACCCCACACGCTGTGGAGCAACTAAGCCTTGTAGCACGACTACAGAGCCTGAGCTCCAGAGCCCGGGAGCTGAAGCTGCTGAGCCCACGTGCCTCAGCTGCTGAGCCCGAGTGCCTTACAGCCTGTGCTCCACAACAGCACAAGCCCACCGCAATGAGAGGCCTGAGCAGCGCGACCAACAGCAGCGCCCATCTGCTGCAACTAGAGAGAGCCTAGGCGCAGTGGCGACCTGGCACTGCCAAAAATAAATACACACTAAAAAAAATAAAACGGGAAAAACACAGCATCCCCATCCTCATTTTCCTCCTTACCTGGCATTTTACACTTTCTGTCGGGGCCCCATCTGGGGAGTCTCTCATCCTAACCCCCCAGGGACAGGGTGGTCTCACATACACACCCAACACTGATCACAGCCTCTCTCACGCGCCCCAGACCGACACCAGATCCACGGTGAAGATGCCTTTCAGGCTCCCGTCCCTGGAGGCCCAGCTGGGGGCACCCGAAGGAAGAGGACCCCAGCACCTACCATACACGAGGCTGGGGTTCTGCTGTTTCAGCTCCTGCACGATGTCCACCACCATGGCCAGGAAGGACTTGTCTCGTGTGTAGCCTTAGGGAGGGACACAGACTCGTCACCCAGCCACGGCAGAGGAGACACAGCGCCCTCACACCCACCTGCCTGGAGAGCGGTGGGCAGAGCCCAGATCTGCCGCCGAGACAAGCGTCCCAGCTGCAGGCACCCAGGGCGGGCCATTTCCTAGGAGACACGCTAACTTTTACAGGAAAGGAAGAAGCCATGGGTGAACGAGCAGCATTTTCCTTCCTCCCCTCCACTCTACAGAATAAGCACGTTCACATCTCACCACATGTGTAAATAAACACAGCTACGTGGGATTGCACACCAGATGCCAGCACGTCGCTCACAGGAGTGTTTTTGCCCCTGACCCTTTCCCAACACTGTACTTGTCCCCAGCCATGGGCACGGGGATCCCGGTGTGGAGATGTGGCACAGCCAGGACCCCCAAGGTCACTACCCCGACGTGGCAGTCACGAGGGCCCCACTGAGCTCCTCCTGGAGGCACGACCATCCCTCCTCGCGGTGGCAGGAGGAGCAGCTGGGTTGGGGTGCTCTGGGTCTCCCCACCAGCCCATCTGGGCGGGAGGCAGGCCTGGTTCCCCGTCCATGCCCCTGGGCTCACCTGTGAGCACGTAGTCATACTGATTCACGCTGTTCAGCTTCAGCCCGTCATACAGCTCCTGGAGCTCATCTGAGTTCAGCACTTGGCCCTTCCAGTGTGAGTAGCCTGGTGGGGGTGGGGTAGGGGGCAGAGCAGACCACGTGAGAACCTGATGCTGCGTGAGGTCACCCGGGCACAGAGACTCGGCGGGTCCCCCCAAAGCACGTCCTGGGGTTGTTATCACTGAGTCGGGGGCCCACCTGCCCTTCCAGTGCAGTGAGGCCCACTTGGCAGCTCCTAAGGACCCCTGTGCTGCCTGCATCACACTGACAGATGGGACACAGGGCTGCGTGATTTCTGCCTGTCCTTTAGTGGGGCACCTGGGGGCAGCCCCACACGTCACGGTCCCCAGCTTTGCCAGACTCTGCTGTGTGCATCTCCTATCCAGGCCAAGTGGCTTGAACAGTCACCTGGGCACCCTGGCAGGTAGGAGCTTCTCGCATCCCTGCTCCCATCCAAGGTGAGCTGAAACCTATCCAAGTCTCAGGCCAAATCCTGACCGAGAGCCAGACATGAACTGGAAAGAGGCTGCAGCCTGGGTTCTTGGCCCGACAGACACCCAGGTGAAGCCCCTACCCAGGCAGGCAGTGGGCCCTCACCTGGTCACCCACCGAGGACACCCCGCAGTCCACCCATGGCAAGTTTGTCCCTGGCGGCCCTAATGCCAAGAGGTACCCCTTGAATGGATGAGTTTCTAAAGACATAACGTAGAGCCTCGGGAGGCCTGATTTCTGCAAGAACAGAGTTGAGTACCGACCACAAGAGGCAGACCACAAGTACTGGACCAGCTGTTGGCCTGGTGAAGGGGCTGCAGGGCTCTCCATGTGCACGTGGAGTGAGGGTCTGGCCGCCACAGAGCAGCCTCTGGGAAAGCATATGGGGCAATGCCTGATGACCCATCAGCTGTTCTCCAGGAAAACACGGCCTTTGGTGGATCCCCATTCATGGGTCAGGAGGGGAAGGAGCAGGGAGGGTCCTGAGGCAAGGTGACCCGTCCCTTACCAGGCTGTCCCCACAGGTTCTGATTCTGCTAACAGCCAGCAGCCCTGGCTGGATCCCGACAGGCGTTGCTGCCACAAAATTCCATGGTCTATGTGGGAGGAGCCAGTCACTCCCGACCCACGGTTTTCCGAACATCCTTCCAGACAGGGTGGGTTGTTTGTTGTGGTTCCCGTTGTGCAGACCTTGTGGGATCTCAGGTCCCAAACCAGGGACTGAACCCGGACACTTGGCAGTGAAAGCACGAAATCCTAACCAGTGGACCACCAGGGAATTCTCGACATCATGGGGCCTGACCCCACCGCGTGTGTACTGCGTTCTTGTCCGAGGACTCCTGTGATCGAGAACCACAGGGCCCTGGGTCCTCGAGGCCAGAGTCCAGGATCGAGGTGTCGCAGGGCCGGCTCCTCCTGCATCCTCACGTGGTCATCCGTGTGTGTGTCTGTGTCCTGATCTCCTCTAAGGACACCAGTCAGACGGGAGCAGGGCCACCTCAGTGACCCCACTTACCTTTAACTACCTCTTTAAAGGCCTCATCTCTAAACAGTCACATTTGAGGTTCCAGGAGTCAGGACCCTGACAGGTGAATTGAGGGGACACAGTACAGTCCGTGACACGCAAGTCAGCCCCTGCGGGGTCTCAAACTCCCCCCACTCCCACCCGGGAGGCCAGCTTCCTAACGAGACGAGAAGGTTCAGGCTCACAACATTCAGAATGCATCCCTCCCGCCCTCCACAACCCCCACTCCCGCCATAGCCCCTATCCCTCCTCTCCTAACTCAGGAGACCCTTCAGACCCTTCTGAAAGACGGGCACCATCCATCCCACTCAACTTACAATTTATAAATGAAAGAAACCGCAGAGGCTGACCCTAAGGGTCCCAGCCCCTCCCTGAGCACCTGATCCCGCCCCCCAGCAGGGGACACCACCAGGCTGGCAGCGGATCACAACCACAGTCACACTCTGAACTCTACGTGCTGGATGGCTGGCCTGCCTCACCCACCAGCCTCCAGCCCCGTCCAGCTCCTTCCAGCCACAGCCACTGCCCAAGGGCTGGGAGAGTGCCTAACAGGAAACCCCTGCTGAAGGAGCAATCAGAAAAAGCTGGCCGCAGGCAGGGGCTGCCCTGGAGGGGAGGCTTAAAGTCTAAGCCAAACTGGCTCTTTTACTTTAAAAACAAACAAAAAGAAAAAAGCAAAAAAGAGGACGGTAAAACCTATAAGCTCTGGGGAGGTTCGCTGGACTGACAACTTCTGGGGACGCGTCCAAATGTCACTGTGCCCAGTACACTGGGGGAAGCAATGGCAGGAAAGGCTTTTTACTGAGAGCAGTATGTTCTCCATCTGAACCCGGCATAGTTCCTCCTCCATTGATGTCTGTTTCCCCCACCCGCCAAGAACCAGGCACCTTTCCGCATATCTGATGCTGGGCCACCTGCCAGAGCTTCTGGGACGTTCTGTGCTCTGAGATTCTGTCTGGGTTCATAGTAACTTCAAAGAAGGGACGTGGCGACATTTCCAAGAACCAAGAGGCTTTGTCCCCCTGACACCATTAGCTTAGGGCAGGGCGGCTCCGAGGCCACAGGGCCCTCGCCTGACGTCTCAGGGGCTTTCCAAGGGCCGAGACACCCGAGCCAGCAATCCCATGGGCTGTCCTTGTGTCCCCGTACACACACTCACATGGGCTCCCCGAGGCTCGAGGTCTTAATAGAGAAAGCCAGAATCTTCTCTCCTCCTAATACCACTGGGGCCCGGTGGGGCTCCTGGACACAAGGCCTTTTGCTGCCCCCATCTCTTTGATTATAGAAAACAGCCTTCACTGAGCTTCCATGACCTTTTGAGTTCCAATGGGCAGATTCAAGCAGTTGTTCACATTAGGGAAGGGAAGGGATGCGAGACCAGGAAAAAACAGTCAAGAGCAGCCTTGGGCAAGGTCCTGTTTCTCCATCACCGAGTACACACAACTATGTCTCCGAGCTGGTTTGCAGACACCAAAAGCCACTCCAGGTGGGAAAAGTTAGCGATTAACCGTGGTATGCTGCCCACAAGCATGCAGACGCCAGACCGGCTGCACCTGAAGGGTGATGATGCTGGCTCCTACCTCCCTCAGCACCCACCCCTCAGAAGAATGTCGAGCTGATCGCTCCCTCTTTTACTATGAAACTTGTCGCTGTCTTCCCCAAATTGGGACACTGGGTTTTGAGGGCATGAGCTCACTGTGTGCCCCTTTGCCTGGCAAAGCAATAAAGCTCTCCTTTTCTTCTTCACGCAGAACTATGTCTGAGATTTGATTTGGCACCGATGTTCGGAGAAGCTGAGCTTGCAGCAGTGCTCCAGCCCACGGTGTCACCCAGGTGGGGGGCTCCCCTGGGCAGGTGCCTGGATCACCAACCTCAACTCAGGGAGGAAACTGGGGACCAGACGGCGCGTCACCTGCCTGGGTCGTCCAGCCCCCAAAGCAGCTGAGCGGATTTAAACATGGAGCTGGCAAACTCACCCCCCTCACGCTCTATTTCCTGTCTGTAAGATGAGGGGGGCAGCCCTGAATCTAAGGGACCACTTCCCATGCCCACACCCGGCTCTGCCAGGATGGCTGAGACCAACGCCTTACCTGTGTGGTTTGAAAACTGGACAGAGTTCACCGCATCGACCTCAAAGCCCAAAACCTGCAAGATGGACAGAGAAGGAAGCAGGCGTAAGAGAGCTGCCGGGCACGCACTGACACACAGCAGGTGCCTGACGCGGCCTGGGGCAGGCGGGAGGGTCTCCCCAGGGCAGCCTTGGCACCCACAACTGCAGGGATGAGCATAGAGGTGACGGGGGGCGTGGGGAGCAGCCAGCCTGAAAGGCCGAGGCTCAGAGGCCATGGCCCACCTGCTGGAACTGCCACCAAATGAAAATGCTCACAGACCAGCATGGGATCCATCTGTTTAAACACAAAGAGGGCAGTCAAGCCCTCTCTGCTAAGGCCCCCACCCGGATGGGGGGACAAGGCCGAGGGCTTCCACTCCCTCCCCGGGAGCCCCTGCATTCTCGTAGGTCAGCTGCGGACAAAGGCGCCTGGCTGGGGCCGAAGATCCAGAGACAACTGCAGCCACAGACCTGCTCCCAGACAACAGGGACCCCACCCCACTGGGCCAGCCTCACTGGCCCCAGCTCAGGTCACCCAGCCACTGCTGGGGCTTGGACGCCCATCTGCGTCACCAGCCTCTCCAGAGCTCTGGGGGCACAGCGGTTAAGGGAGGCAAGGGTGGGCTCTGGTGCCTGGCACCCGCCCGCATGAGGTCACAGGGGCCGCCTGTCTGCCCGGAAGGTCCCTCCTCCTCTCCTGGACTCACCTGACCCCCGTCTATGCTCCCCACCTTCTACAGGAGGTCGAGATCCTGTGTTCCCTCCTCCTCTCCCGGACTCGCCTGACCCCCTTCTATGCTCCCCACCTTCTATAGGAGGTCGAGATTCACACACAGGAGGTCAAGACCCTGTGCAGCCTCCTCCTCCTCTCCTGGGCTCGCCTGACCCCCCTCTATGCCCCCTCTCTCCCTACCCCCCTTCTACAGGCAGTCGAGACCCCATGCTCTGGGGCTGGCAGCACAGAGCAGTGTCTGATAAGGGGTCACGTGTTCATCAGACACACCACTCATGACACTCTCACGAGCCCCTCACTCTGCACCCCAGCTCCGGTCCCCAGTCCCCTCCCTATGCCCAGCCAGGTCTCAGCTGGGAGGTTCACTTCCACCAGCAACCCCAGCAAAGAAGCCACACCGGGGGAAGCGAGAAGATGGCTCCCTGCAGGGTGGGCAGTGTGGCAGACAGTGTGAGGGGCCCCGGGAGTCAGGTGCTTGTCCCTGAGCTCCACTGCTGATGGGGGAGGAGGTGCCACTGCTGACCAGGGGGGCAGGAAGATGAGGCTAGGGTCGGGGGAGGGAGCCTCAGGGACCCACTGCCGGGACCCCAGTTAGACGTGGCCCCTGACCTTCGGGCATGCTCCCTCTGCTGAAGATGGGAACAAAGGCCCCTTGCCATAACTGGTCCAGTGGGCAGACAGTCCCTGACTGTCTCCGCCTTCCTGTCCACCAGGAACTTACCAACCCTCCCCCCTTGCCTTCACCTGAACACCAACAACTTCCGGGTGTCGCCTCAGTGTCCCCAGACAAGCAAAGCTCCCTGGCCACAAAAGTGTCTGTCTACTGCGGGTGTCTGGGCAGGACTGGGGGTCCCTAGGTGCGGATGAGGGCCACACCCCAGCTCGTCATGGGGGCTGTGGTTACCAGGCATGCTCCTTTTGTGAATTCATTGATGTGTACACTTATGAAGTCCTTCTAAAAAGCCAGTATTATGAGTACTTAAATCAAGGAAAAATTCCAGTCTTCTTAACCTAAAAAGTTAAAACTGGCAATTTGCGAATTTTCTTGCCAGATTTCAGGGCCTCCTAGACAGACAGAGCTCACGGTATTTCAGATCCCTAAATTCTAATCAACTCCAAAGAAACAGATTTGAAGCAACTATGACACAAATCCTGAAAATCCTGCCAGAATACCTCGCTCCATTGCTTCTGGAAGCGTAGATAATTAGTCCTTCAGAGCCAGCACACGCGAAGCAGCTATTTTCTGTTTTTAAATGATAGCGCTAAGCGCCAGGCTGACGTCTCCATTTCACACACCAGCAGCCTATTTGGCGGCACGGTAAGCTCGTGTGAGGGGCCCTGTAAAAGTCCCGTGCAGGGTTGAGCAAGTACGGCAAAAAGCCAAGACACAGGGCCCGGCTCCCTGATGGGAAACGGGGGACCCCAGAGAAAGGAGGTGCCTGTTAACATCTCGTCTTCTGCTCAAACCTCTGCTCTGTGCTCAGCTCCGGGATCTGGGGCTGGGACCCTGGATGGCACATCTGTGCTCAGCCAGGGGCTTCTGATGGGACACGGGGGTGGTCGGGCGGGGGGGAGAGACCAGGAATGGAGGGTCCTGCCCCTGCTGGTCACCTTTCCCAGCAATGTTGTTCTTTACCCACAGAGGTGGGGTCCCCAGAAGCAGCTGAACCTACTCTGTGATCTTTCCATTGCTCCCAGCACCCTCATCACATAACCCTAAACATCCCTTCTCCCTCAGCTTTAAGTCCCGACTGTAAGCAGACAGGGGAGGCGGTCCCTGGAGAAACAACCAGGTGAGGCTAGTCTAACCATTTGGTCTAAGCCATGTTGTGACCCAAGCCTGGTCACAGCGCTTGCCCTTGAACAGGTCTCGGTAATTAATGATCTTCAGAGAACAAAAGAACGCAGGACAAACAGTTACTGAGCATGAGGGGTAACAACAGCAAAGGAAGCCAGTCCGATGTGAAGAGCCCCAGCTCCACTTCCCCTCCCTCACCCCTCTCCCCTCGCTTGCCCTAACACAGCCCCGCAGTGTGGGTGGGGCCACCAGGGAGTCCAGTCTATTCACAGGCACCCTTAGGAGCAGAGTTCTCTTTCCCTAGAGAAACAAAAGCAAAAATAAACAAATGGGACCTAACTGAAATTGAATGCTTCTCCACAGCACAGGAAACCATAAACAAACCAAAAAGACAATCTATGGGCTGGGAGAAAATACGTGCAAACAATGTGACCAGCAACTGGAAGACTCCCTGTCCTTCATATCTCCCAGAGTTTGCTCAAATTCGTGTTCATAGAGTTGGTGATACTAATGAAACAGTAGTTTAGTCTAGTCACTCAGTCGTGTCTGACTTTGCAACCCCATGGACTGTAGTCTACCAGGCTCCTCTGTCCATGGGATTTTCCCAGGCAAGAATACTGGAGTGGGTCGCCATTTCCTTCTCCAGAGGATCTTCCTGACCCAAGGATCGAACCCTCATCTCCCACGTTGTGGGCAGATGCTTTACCGTCTGAGCCACCTGGGAAGTCTAATGAAATGAAATGAAATGAAATGAAATAGTACTCAGCCATAAACAGGGAATGAAATAATGCTATTTGCAGCAACGTGGATGGATGTAGAGATTATATACCAAGTGAAGTCAGACAAAGAAAGACAAATGTTACATGATATCACATGTATATGGATACTAAAAAATAATACAAAACCAGAAACAGACTCACAGACACGGAAAATAAACTTATGGGGAAAGGAAGCAGGGCAAGGGATCAGTTAGGGATATCGGGACACGTCAATACATCTAGAAGATAAACAGCAAGGATTTACTGTATAACACAGGAATTATATTCAGTATCTTATAATAAACTATTATGGAAAAGAACACACGTGTATTAATTGGGTCACCGTGCTACACCCCTGAAACTAGCCCAGCATCGTAAATCCACTACATTTCCACCTGAAAACAAGCCAAGCAAAGTTCTCTGACGGGCGGAAGAGGATGTGCATGTGTTCTGAAGGAGAGGACTCAGCGCCCTGCTGGCCCTGGGCACACAGCCTGCGTAGGAAGCAAGGCCGCCGTGCAGCCACGAAGCTCGCCCAACCCCAGTGACCTGTACACTAGTAAGTCTGGTACCTGCCCCAGCTCCCACCCCGATCAGCTGCAGCCACATCCTTGGCTCCAGCGGCCACTCAGACTGTCTTCCAACCCAGACCGGCAGCTGGTGGTCAGTCGGTGGAATTACCCCAGGGAAATAGGCCCTGCCCGACCCTAGCTAGTTTTTCACCATTTACCAGCAACAAGACTTGTTTTAAGAAAAAAGAGGAAGAATTGACTAGTTCAGCATGGGAAGGAAAGGGGAGGGAAGGAAGGGGAGGCCTTCAGAGATTAGGAAGAGCACCATCTCGGGCCTAACCACCCCCTCCCCAATTGTCCCCAGCCCAGTACAGCCAGGGGAAGGTGCTGCTGGAATTCTCAAGCAGGCCTGTTTCAAGTCCTAGCTCCCATCCAGGGAGCCTCTGTGCTGTCCTTCCCCTGCTCCCCCAAAGCGCCCCGTGGACACCAAGCTTGGAGGGCTATTCGTGGGATGAGGCCCAGACCCCAGGCTGTGCGTCCCACTGACTGTGAATTCCACACCACTCTCTGAACCCCCAAAGCCCTTCTGCTTCCGGGCCTCTGTGAGGCCCCCCAAGTCTGAAACAGGGACTCTTGGCTTCCAAGACCTTGTTGGAAACCTTCTCAGCCTCCACTAGAGCACCCAGGCTTTGTAGGGGGGTTTAGGAGTTTGGGCTCCCTGCCACTGTAACCCCCTGGGATGAGTCCATCACCCTGTGCACCTCTGAATGCAGGCTGGGGGCCAAAGCTGGGCTTCGGGCTCCACTTCAGAAAGAACTAGAGTCTCAGCCAAGAGGCTCCATGTCCAGCTGGTCTGCTGCCCACCAAGGTCGTGCCAGTTCAAATTCACTCAGCTGCTGAGGAAAGCTGGCTCCACGAGACCACGTGAGCACGCCTAATGCTGGGGACACAGTCTCAGACCTGGGATGGCCAACGAGATGCACAGGCGAGACAGAGGCCCTTCAGGCATCAGACAGGGCCTGTTCCTCAACCCCACGCTCTAGCTTCCCACCTCCTCCCCAGGGCAGGGGAGACCCGAACGGCTGGCGTGCATGCCCACCCAGAAGAGCCCATTCAGAAGCTCCAGGGGCGTCCGCCACAAAGAACAGTGACATCAAAGAACATCCACGCAGTCCCCCGCATCCCAGCAACGTGGACCTTAGTCCACCTGTTAGGCACAGAATCCCTCCTGAGGGCAGCCACACATGCTGGGGGCCTAAAGCCACATCTGAGCCCCCCGTCCGCGCTCCTGCCTGGATGCTGAGTCATCAACCACTGCTGACAGCCAGGCACAGACAGCGAGAGCACGCAGAACACACAGCCGGACGCCCAGGCCACCCAGCTTCCTCCACGGGAGGGTCAGGGGCTGGGCAGCGAGAGGGCTCACTTCACCATCTTCAAAACCTTCACCGAGGCTTGTTTTGCAAGACCTTTTCAGTCACTCTCCTAGGAAATCAGAATTAGCAAAGAGAGGACACAGGAAAGCCATGTGCCTGTGGTCCGACTGATCAGCCTTGGCTACTCCAGGGTCCCTACCTCTACCCGCCCCTGGTCAGCCCGACCACTCAGCCCAACTCGCAACCACCTGCCCCTCGTCTCCCACGGGAGCTCCAACGGGAACAGCCCTGTGTCCCGCGAGCACCGCTGCCACCCCCTCACCCGCACCCGGCTCGCCTTAAGTCCCAAGGCCACCTTCGCCCCATGTCTCCTGGGTGGCCAGCCCTGGAACCCCTCACCTTGGCCCCAGCCCAGCTCCCAGCGCAGTGCACCACCCCAGTCGCCAGGCCCCACACACTCGCTGGTCAGGTTCAGCTGGGCACTGCCCTGAGAGAGGTGGTCTTGGCCCAACCTCCCAGCAGCACTGGCTACAGACGGGGGACAGGGCGGCAGCTCTGGTCAGGGGACGGGAGGGGCTGCCCCTCCTCAGCAGAGCCCACGACTCTGTCCCAAGGCCGTGGCCCCACACATTCCTGGACAAACTCCATCTACTCTACCCTTGGCGGCACTCTCCCGGAGCACTGAGCAGAGCTGACTGCTCTTATTTCAAAAGCTCCATGTGGGTGAGCTCCAGGGACATCCAGGCCCACGAGCCACATGGCCAGGGGGCCCCTCTGTGCACGGTCAGAGAAGCACCTGCTCACAGACACCTGCTCAGGTTTCCAGGCAGAGGCCTCTCAGCACAGACCCTTCCAGAGAGGTTCCTGTGAGGGGTGGACACGCCAGCATGAGGCATGGTGCCACACCACACAACTGCACATGCACGCCCACATGTACACACACACACACACTCGCACACATGGAGATACCCCCACACTGCAGACTAGTAAGTTCTTGCTTTTCTACATGACAGGCAAAGAGGAATGACAAAAATCTCAGCCCCAAACTATGAAAGGGTTACAAAATGAAGATATTGAGCAATTCTGGACATTCTTGGGAAAGTTCAAAAGGCAAGAGAAACGCTGAAGCAACACCTAAGTTCCAGGGTTGGGACACACTGGATGAGACAGGAACTTCCAGAGGGAAGCACGCAGAGCCCAGGCGTCCCAGGTCACAGGGCTCCAGCCCTGGTGTGCTCCCCTGGGAAGTGGCAGGGGGCCCGAGGCGGGGCAGGAAGAAGGTGTGCTTTTGGGCATTGACTCCCTGGCACTGTCTGCCAATGCATGTGCCACCACGAAAACCTTAAAGGCAAACACTATGTCTTTTCAAGGGCAGGTGACATCCTTCCAGCATCTTTCAAACTCAGTCCTGACAGAGAAGGTCCTTTTTATCCAAGGAATTCTAAGTTAAGAGCGTAAAGATTTCCCAAGGACCAGGTGTTTTAAGACGAATCAAGAGAGCCTCTGAACAGGGCCACTTTACAGCTCAGGCGGTTCTTAAAGGGGAGAGGTGGAAAATAAGCTGCTTATGGCCAGAAGCGTCCCCACCACCACCAGTCACAAGCCTCTAGAGGAGGCCGGGGTGAGCCGTCCACACTTGCTTGCTGGGCAGCTCTGCGGCCTCTGCTCAGCTCCTGTGGCCCCATCACTAGGCAGGGAGGGTCTGAACCTAGGTTTCCAGTCCAGGGGCCTCTCTGCACAGTCGGCTGCCCCCCAGCCTACCCCTTCCTGCCGGGTGTCCAAGCCAGTCCACTGGCAAACAGGCCTGGCTTTGAGGCCCCTGCACAAGAAACCGTCTCCAGCCCTGCTAGATGTCTCGGCTCTGCTTCTGCACTGAGGGCCCAGGAGAGTTCGAGAATAAGGTGGGTTTCTATAGGCCCCCAAATGAGACAACCCCTGACCCACCTTCCAGGGCCGCCTGCAGGCTCGGCATCACGGTACTGAAATGGGTTCTGAGCTAAGGTCCCAAATCAGATTTTCAAGGTCAGAGAATTATTTGTGTGCCCTCCAACCCCCAGCATGGCCCTTCAAGGCCACACCCTGGGCCTCCAGTGACCCCAGCAGAGGTGCTGCATGCCCGAGGCTACCGTGCCAAACCAGACACGGCCTCAGAAGGAAGCGTGCACCACACAGCCGGCACGAAGCCAGCTACCACCTGCCTGGACACCCTCAGAAAGACTCATCTGCCCAGCAGAGTGGCTCTTGGCATCGCAAGTGCTGGCCACCCTGGCAGGGGAAGTGCCTGGTGGCTGGAGGGAGACACAGGAGCCACGAGTGAGATGGCAGCTCGACTCCCGCCTGTGCTGCTCTTCCTAGAAAGGACAGCTTTTGGATGCTGGGGCTTTAATTAAACACCCAATTTGTGTCGCTTTTAAATCTCTCTAAACAGGCTCCTTTTAACTCACAGTGAATTGAACAGTAGCCCCTGAAATACATACTGGTTGAGGATTCAAGCACATACGGAACTGGAAATTGGGTCTGGCAAGATACAATCAAGTTAAGCATCTCAAGCTAAGACGGCCCTGGATTATGTCAGTAGACCCCACACCCAATGACAAAGGTGCTTATTTGAGACACTCAGGAGCAGGCCATGCAACAAGACGCATGGACTGGAGTGATGTGGCCACAAGCCAAGGATACCTGGAGCCCCCTAGAAGCTGCAAGAGGCAGGAAGGACCCCCCTCCTCCAGCTTCTGGGGGAGGGATCACAGCCCAGTCAACATCCTAACTTCAGACTCTTGGCCTCTAGAACTGTGGGAGAATAAATCCATGATTTTAAGCCCCTCTTTGCGGTACTCTGTTTTGGCTGACCCCCAGAAACTCATACATAGCTTAAGGCCTCGTGTACCTGCTGTATGTTTGTTTCGCTTTTTCTTTTCTTGACTGTACCATGTGGCATGCAGGATCTTACTTCCCAGACCAGGATCAAACCCAGGCCCCCTGTATTGGGAAACCAGAGTCTTAGCCACTAGACAACCAGGGAAGACCCCTGCTGTGTTTTCACCAAAAAGAAACGGGAAGCAATAGGGCAGAAGTGGGCTTGTGGGGCTGGTGGACAATGGGAATGAACTGGAAGTGTTCGTCGCTTAGTTGTGTCCAACTCTGCGACCCCATGGACTGCAGCCCACCAAGTTCCTCTGTCCATGGGATTCTCCAGGCAAGAATACGGGGGAGGGTAGCCATTCCCTTCTCCACAGGATCTTCAGATTCTTTACTGTCTCAGCCACCAAGAGGATGGGTGGGACCTATAAAAACACAGCAGGAGCTGCTGGACCAACAAGCCTATCTTCCCTTACACAGAGGGGGCTCAGAAGAAGTACACTTCCAGCCCGGAAGAACGTGAGGTTTTCTAGTTCCAAGAGGAAAGCAGCCTGCAGAGTCCAGGGTGGGAGGAGGCCACACTGGGTCCATCCACCCCTTCCCTTTTCTCTCCCTAGAAGCAAGGCCAGAACAATGAGAGGTCCCAGGGTCTGCCCAGGAAAGGGACCCCGGAAGCATCATAGGCATGACGCCCTTGACCTGTAGCCCCCACCTCCAGAGACAGGACAGGAAGGCACAAGCCCACCCTCTCCCCTCGCTCACTGTCGATGTGGGATCACCCTGCCCACGGCTCTAGCTGCTGTTGCTGGTCACAGCAGCACGTGCCCCTCAGCCACTAAAAGGGACTATGAACTTGAGCCCAGAAACAAATCCAAAACCCGAGTCAAGGTTCTGGTCCTTTCTGTGTTAACATTTTTCTCTGCCCACAGAAGGCAGCTGCCCGCAGGCTACCCACCTGAGACCACCACTAGTGTGCTGTGGTATTAAGTGTTAATTGCTCAGTCGCATCTGACACTTTTCGACCCTTGGGACTGTAGCCTGTGAGTGATAGTCGCACAATCATGTGCAATTCTTTGCGACCCCATGGACTGTGGCCCACTAGGCTCCTCTGTTTATGGGAGTCTCCAGGCAAGAATACTGAAGGGGGTTGCCATTTCCTTCTTCAGGAGATCTTTCCCACCCAGGGATCAAACCCAGGTCTCCTGCATTGCGGCCATATTCTATACCATCTGAGCCACCGGGGATGCCTGTGGGGACCTGGCAAAAAGCAGTTTGAGAACCAGAGCCCTGAAGCCCAGACATCTAGCTTGCAGACATCTAGCCAGGCCAACCCTGGGAGTGGTGGGAGGTCCCTGGGCAGGGATCCACACTGCACCCCACCACAAGCAGAACCTGGAGCTTGGCACCATGTGGTCACTAACAGGACTGTTCTCACTGTGCAGATGAGGCTGAGAATGTCTGGGGGGCACGGCCGGCCCCTGAGCCGTTTCTCCAAGATGCGGGCACTGGCTCAGCACCCCTCCACCGGCAGCCTCTCCACCCCACACAAGTGCATATTCTGTCTCCCCAAGTTTGTGGGGCCCAGCCAGACCCCACCTTCTCCTGCCATTTCCAAGCTCTCTTCCCACAGTCAGCTGTGTGGGTAACCCCACCTGTGGTGTCTCCAGCTGTACAGCATCCATCAAAATTCAGAACATTTTCAGAACTCGGCTCAGCTCTGTAGTCAGGGGACACCTGCTGGAATCGTGCAAGGCACGGCCACTTCCAGGCTCGGCTCACCCCCAGCCCATCCTGCCCCATGCCCTGCCCCTCTGTGCTCCTGCAGTGCTCACATGTTGGGTGGGGTGCAAAAATGCCTGCAGGAGACCCCACGGAGCCTCCTGTGGCCCTTACAAGAGCTCGGCAGCCTAGCCAAAGTAAGCGTGCGCAGACTTATGGGGAATCTGGACTCTGGACAAGGAAGCACTACGTGGCCAAGGGGAGAACGTGTACAGTGAGCTAAGGAAAACCTCTGAAAATTGTTCTCATATGGGCTGAACTGTGTGTCCCAAGTGGGACCTCAAATGAGGACCGTGTGAGTGCTCAGGCGGCTGAAACAAAGTTTATTATTCTGAGAGAGTCAATTCCTAGGCAGGTTGATAGGAAGTCTAGGGGTCCCCAAGGAGAGAGGGGTCTGGAATTCTCAAGGAAAAGGACAAACTTTTTTTCCCCTCTACATTCCTTAGGATTACCTAACAATAATGTATCCTGCTTGAGGGCAGTTTCTGGGACAGCTCCCCGCCCCCCAACATTCTGGCTAATCCTGTTATCTTAAAATGTAAATTATGGGAGTGGGTCTAGTAAGGTCTTTACAACCTCCAGACATTCTTTCGATTCACTGTAATAACTAATCAAGGCAAGAACACTGGAGTGGGTTGCCATTTCCTTCTCCAGGGGATCTTTCTGACACAGGGATCGAATCCAGGTCTCCCGCATTGCAGGCAGCCACTTTAACCTCTGAGCCACCAGGGAAGCCCAATAACTAATTAGAAGTATATAACTCCATTGCTAACACTAGTGAGGGCGGCACTCTTTCTGCCCCCTTCTGATGTCTGTGTCAGAAGCTTTCTCTATCTCTTTTATACTTTAATAAAACTTTATTACACAAAAGCTCCGAGCGATCAAGCCCCGTCTCTGGCTCTGGGTTGAATTCTTCTCCTCCGGAGGCCAAGAATCCTGGCGTCTTTCGTGGTTCAGCAACAACTTTTCAATTCTATCATAGCTCTGGAGGCTGAAGTACACCATCAAGGTGGGCTTGGTTTGGTGGAGCATGTTTTGAGAGCCACCCTCTCTGCTTTCTCCCCCTCCTCAGCTTTTTCCACCCGCCCAAGACTACGTTAGGAAGAAAAAATGATCAGGGCAGAGGACACAGGTGAGGACGTGATCCAGGCCTGATGGAGGCCCTGGCCCCCCTTAAATGCCCCAGGCACATTTGGCTGCCCACTGGCCCTGCTGCCTCCCTGTCTGGTCTTTCTTCAGAGAGGACTAAGAAAAGCACCCTGGGCACTGGGGCCACCTCACTCAGCAGCCAGCACCTCCGAGGCACCTCCCAGGGATGGTCACCCTTATTGCGTCCTTAGAGTCAGGCTCTGTGCCCATTCCACAGATGAGGCAACTGAGCACCAGAGAGCTCAAGGTGGAAGGCAGCCTCTTCAAGTCCCCAGCTTAAGAATGAGCCTCCAGGGGAGTGTGAATAGCGAATAACAAAAGAACCTGGCTCACTTCCAGTTCTAGAAGGGTTAAGTCTAAGCCACAGTAGTGGCCCATCTGAGGAATTCAGGATAAAAAAAACAGAAGCAGGTAGGTACTCAGTGCTTTGGGTAAACATATATTTGATGCATATCTCAGAAAGAATTTCAAATTCCTACATCTTTCCATACTTAGAATAACGCTAAAATCAATAACTTAAGATTATCTGTTCTTTGTGATTAGCAGTAATCTTTTATCCAGAAGTAAGCTTGAATGCAAGTATTTCCCAGCTTCCAAAACCTTGTGTACAAACTGGCCTCTCCCTGACCTCTCTGGAGCAGTGTCCTGAGAGACTGTCTCCTGGGCTACAGGCCTCAGTAAGTCCATGACTAAAACTCACAACTCCCTTGCTGTGTGTTTTTCTTTAAGCAGACAAGAGGAAGTGCAGGGATGGATTAAGTCAGAGCCAGGTGTTACCCCCACCCTGGGGATACAGAAGGGGGATGGCACCCCCGACGTCTGTCCCTCAAGACCACAGGCAAGGATGCTGGATAGAGAGGATGCCTCAGGTAAGAACCAAGGTTCAGTCCTTCAGAGGCCTTTCCCCAGGGGGGGGTGGTCTGGAGGAGCAGCCCATCAAATAATTGGCAAAGGACACATCGATCTGCAAGTTTAGGGTCAGTGCCTAGAAATCAAGGAACGATGATCAGAGGAACAACCCAGGGAAAGATAAAGGAGTGGCTGCAGGGAGAGACAGAGGCCCAGGGAAGCAGCAGAGTCTACACACCTCTGCACACTTCTGCCGAGGACAGCTCCTTCCAGGCAGGGTGCAGGCGGACCACTATCTGGTAAGGAACTTCCTGGTTCCACCTTCTGGGGCTGCCCCTGCTTCAGGGATCCTGCACTTTCATCCCAGCACTGTCCCACCATAGAGGCCCTGCCCAAGCAATCAGTGACCAAGAGCTTGGGCCTCGGGACCAGTCCTGGCGTGCACCCTGGCTGCCCCCATGGTCTCCACCCCCGCTGGTGGGAATGGGAGGGCCAAGGACCTCACATTATCTCCATGGGTGCTCATAGATCACAGGCAGCTGGCCAGGCAGGTCGGTTGGACTTGAACCCTTGTACATTCCACCTTCAAGTCTTTGTTCCACTGCCTCCTCCTCGGGAGATGGGCGGGCCAGCCTCAGGTAGGCCCTCAAGCTCTACTAAAGGGTTCCAACCCTTCCCACGGCCCCTCCAGCCAGCTGGCACCTACAGGCCATTGGGACTGGGGGGCCCTTTATGATCTTGAGGGTCCGGCACAGGGCCCTCATGTACAGCATGCACAGCAGGGGCCAGACACTAGCTCCGTGTTCAAGGATAGGACCCGGGGACAAGGAGCCAAAGGTGCATGGTCCAAGAGAGCCACCTGCCCCAAAGCTCAGCCTCCTGCTTAGCCCACAGGGCAAGGAAGTAACGGTGACTCCAAGGCTGACACACCATTGCACCCAGGCCTCATCCTGACCTTCCAAGGGGCCACCCAACCACAACCTTGGGGCTGAGACAGGAAGCAGTGGGTGCTCACTTATGAACCACAGAGAGACCCGGAGCCTCTCACGGAGCACAGGTGGAGGAAGCGGGAGGAAGCCCGTGGGCACCCTAGTAGGGAAAGGCTGACACATGTAGGAAGCTGCATCTAGAGCCAGACCCTGCACGGCCTGAACTGCTCTAGGCTTTACTTCTCCGGAGCCAACACCGGTAGGTAGGCCCCCTCCGTCCCATCCCCTCCTGGGGACCGCCCCTCAACGGGCAGTCGCATGGTGGAGCCCACCCTGGCCGCCCAGGGCCTCACGGCGAACCTCCCGACCCGCAGGGGGCGGGGAACGGATGGGGACGGGTCGCCCACCAGGTAAGCAGTGCAGAGACCTGCTTGCCCAGCGCCCACCTTCGCTGGGTCTCCGGCCGCTGCTCCGCATTTTCCCTTCCCCAGGGTCGGGCCGGTGGGAAAGGGCGGGGGCTGGCGGGTGCTCACAGCACGCACCCGGGGTCTTCATTCTAACCGAGCGTCCCCACCGCCTCCCCATTCCACCGCCTGGGTCCAAGTGCGGCCCCGCCCCCGCCCCTGAAAGTGCCCGCCTACCCCGCCCGCGTCTGGAACCCCGCGCTCCAGATCCTCGGGGCTGCAGGGCCAAGGTCACGCGGCCCGACGGCGGCCACCCCTCCGCTGGTCCGCACGGCCGGGCGCGGGGACACCTCCGGGTTACGTAAGCGTACCTGCAGCGGGAACGTGGCTGCCCGGTTGCCCACGTAGCCGCGGACGACGTGGCTCTGAATGGAGAGCACCCGGCACTCCTCCTCCATGCCGGGCCTGCCGCGGCGGCGCGGGGCCGGGGGGGTCAGCGTCTCCGCCGCGCGCTCAGCTCGGCTTCGGCCAAGCTCGGGCTCCGCTCCGCCGCGGCCCGGATCGGCGCAGGCGCTCGGCTCGGACGACAGGCCGCCTCCTTCTGACCTCAGCGCGGCTGGGAACCCGCGGGTCCCGCGCTGCGCCGGGGCGGACCGGGGGCGGGGCATCCGCTTGTCCCCTCCCACTCCCGCCCCTCCCGGGCAAATCGTCTACCGCAACCCAGGCCCTGGCAACCCACCCACATCTCTGCGCTACCGGCACGTGGGCGGGCACCCTCCAAAACGCCGACTTGCACTTTCAGTTTTACCCTGTGGGGTGCAGCAGGCTGCGCCGGCCTTCCTTCATTCATCGGTTCCTCAAGTCCTTCATTCACTCCACACAGGTCCGCCCCCTGGCCTGCACCACGCCTCTAACCCTGGGGCCGCACACTGCCGGCGCGGCAGGACCACGAGCCCGACCGACAAGGGCCCCGACGAAGGAAGCGCACGGGAGAGGCGCCCCGGAAGTGGGCACGGACAGGGATGTCTGCAAGTGGGCTGCTGGGCTGGGAGTTACCGGGACCACCTTCCCCAGGGCCCGGTGGTGCGCAGTGCCTGGCCCCAATTCCAGGCCCTGCAAGGCCCGGAACTAGCATGCGGACGACCGCCCCTGCGGCCGCCGCGCGGACCGGCGCCAGGACGCACGGGCCCTGCGACCCTCTGGCAGGACCAAGGGTCCAGGCCCATCTTGCTAACCAGGCGCCCCTACCTAGGGCATGCACGCCTGATCCACAGCCAAGTTACCCTGCAGAGCCCTGGGGAGCGGACGCCTCCACTGCCATGAGAACTTTGCGGACCCAAGGGCCCAGTTCCCGCACCTTGGACACATGACTGGCCTTCTCCTCAGGGTGTGCTGGGCCAAGCCACGTTGCCAGTGCCCACCCCACCCACCCTAGGCAATGTCCC